>LVTN01002134.1:27133-39274 GCA_001649415.1 Musa itinerans | reverse complement strand
ATATATATACATATATATGTATATATATGTATATATATATACATATATATGTATATATGTGTATATATATACATATACATATATATACATATACATATATATACATATATATATGTATATGTGTATATATATAATATATTAATGGATAAATTAAAAAAATAAGTTTTGGATTTTTACGGAATAAAGCCCCTCGTTTTGAAAATTTTTAAAAAGAATTCTTATTTTTTAAAATAATAAAAATGCTATCACTTGCCTGATAGCTAATAGCTTTAACTTTTTTACTTTCCTCTCAAAATCCAATTAAACTGAATCAATTAAACCAGTTAGGTGTTAGACTCAACCGATTATAATATTCTTGAAAATGATTATAATATTTTGTCCAACCGAAACAGTCATAGTGTTTTTGAATAAAATTATAATTTTTTTACTACACTAAAACACATATAACTCTATTTTAAAATGATCTCACAAATATTAACTATTAAACTTATAATATTAAGATTTCACAAACTATTTTATTGAAGAGCCCTCTTATTCTGATATATTTCGAAATAAAAATGGCAAGTCCCTTCATTAGTTTCTATATAACCTTCAATTTATGTCTATAATTTTTAAATAATATTATAATATTTATTTTATTTACTTAAAAGACTGATAATAAAAAAATGCTCCTAGTTAAAATATCTTTGAATGGAATTACTACGTTTTTGTCACTAAATAAAATATTATATCTCTAGTAAAAATTAATTATAACTTAATTTGAATTAATTGTAATTTTCACTAGAAGTTCTGAGCGAAAGAAACGATTTGATTGGAAAATATTGAAACTTATGCATGCTTAGACATATAGTCATAGAAAACCCATCGGCGTAATGAAAAAGAATACCGAACTTATTAGGGCTGCAGATGATTTAAGCTGTTCAAGATGAGTTTAAAGGTCATTGAAAAGCCAAGATTGCATCCATCTAATTTGTTCTTGTTTCCTTTCGATCAATCTAGATTTTTTTTTCCCTTACATATGTGATTGTACCTTTGTATGCAAAGAGTTGTTGTTTTTTACTTAAGAACATATACTGAGACAGCATCGTTCACAAGTCTTTGGTCAATAAATTCGTTTGCTTAAATCACCTTCCGAAAAGGATCAAATGAGAAAGAGAGATATATATCTTATATTCGAGTCATCAGTCAGCACAGTTTGCTTTATCGTAGATAATTATTCTTTCACACTAAAACCCCGTCAATTATCTCGCAAAACCCACAAACCCAAACATATATTACAATGAAAATTAATAAATAACATCATCTGTGACACTAATCCAAATCAGATCTCTCTTACAATCATGAAGAGGTAATAGAATGGAAAAACAAAAATTATTAAATTAGGAGAAGTTGACCTTCTAATCAACTTTTAATGTCAATCTGTAGAACTTCCACAAAGCTATGATGAATACTTTGGAGGCGGAGACACTAGACATGGACTGCAGTGCCACAATATCTATGGTTTTATAGTGAATGGCTCCTTCCTAAAATTTCAAAGATGGCGTGTTCTAATAGTTTTGTTTTTTCAGTTATTCTAATAATTATTTATATGTGATGGTACAAAAAAAAGGTATGCTGAAAATAAATTGATGATTTTGTCCTCATTCTTAGAATTAATAACACTTTACTTTTTCTTTTATTGTCATTTCTCATTTTTAATTCATTTCCATGTAAATAACATTGTTGCTTGCACCAAAAAAATTATTAAATTTCATTTTAGCTCCTTTTAATAATTTTTATTTTTTATTCCGAATGAATCGATTATGATAAGTGGTACGAAGTGATAAAGAAATATTTAGAAAAAGAGTATTGCATTTGATTTAACTAACGATATTATTCTACGCATGGCTTAATGAAGGGAAAATAAATGGCATGTGTTGGTACTTCTTCTTGTTCCCATTCCTATAATGGTGGTATTAATTATAAAGTGCATCAATACAACTCCAGGCTTGATAATTATTCGCATTTGTTTTTGTTTTGTGATATTTTGTGGATAATAAAAATTACGCAGCTACGTAGCTATCTACCAATACACAAAGATGAAGCTAATAATTTATGCTTTAGGGGACAATGAACATTTTATTTATATATAAAAATTATGCAACTATTTTTTTAAGATATAGAGAAGCTAATAATTAAATATATATTGAATATTTGATGGGATAATTAAATATGTTTTGCCATCTTTATATTTGGTAAATTGATAAAAGTGAAAGGATATTTTTCGGTTCTCAATAAATGCTAGCCATGCAATGTATCTAAAGTATTCTTCCTGGCTTTTCGATGAAAACAATGCAAATATTTGTCGGTAATGAATTATGCTTTGCACTTATTTTATTATGATCAAATTAACTATTGATTCATAGAATATCAAAAATATCTAACGATGATGTGGTAACGGGGCTAATTAAATATTACCTCATGTAATTAGTTACCTTCGATATTTTTTTTTATATTTTTAAAAGTTATAAATGTGATCCATATATTTATGAAAGCGAAACATTTAACTTCGTTTCTTCTTGTGTCGTTAACTTTGTTGATGAAAATATCACAGGGCTTATCATTGAGTATGTGTTGACTCTGTCTTATTTCGATTTACCACTAAGTATATGTAATATTTCCGTCAACAAAATCAATGACATGAGTAAGAAACGAAGTTAAATATTTTTTAATCTAGGGTCGATATAATTTTTAAAATTATAAAAATTAAATTATTAAAAATAATTAATTATATGAGATAATACGTAATTAGCCCATTCTAACGATATTGCAAGAAGGGAAGCTATTGTGTAAGGGGCTGTTGGTTGTCTTCTTCCAAAAACTGACAATATTAGAATGCTTGCAAGAGAAGATATCTATTCACCTCTTTATTTCTACTATTAATATTTATCATTATTATCTAGCTACTGGGGATGAAATCCAACTAAGTTATGTAAGACAAAATAGCCCAAGAAATCATCTTTTCCGGTGAAACCATATTTAATAATTTTATTACTATAATTATGTAAGAACATAGTGTTGAATTTCGAATTTTGATGATTAAATCAATTGATGAATTTATGATCTAACCTGCGTTTTGAGCGACGCAGGACTAGCTTTGATCAAGAAGAGGAAAATTGATTAAAGCATGAGGAATCGGATGTTGGAGTGAACATGTCAGAAGATTGGACGTCGAGCCGGAGGATCAGTCGATGTGTCGATAGAAGGCTTCGTGCCATGAGTTTGGGCATCGGGCCAAGAAGATCGGACATTGCACTAAGGAGATCGGATGTTGTAGGAAGACAACATGCAGATTAGGCAATATGCCGATGGAGAGGACGAAGCGTCGAAGGATCGGACGAAACGCCGAATGAACCAATGATATGCCGGACAACATAAGATTCATGCTTGTAATAATTTGTCTAGATTGAGTTAGTTTAGGTCTAATTAAGTCAGTATTTGGGTAAAATAATGCCAACTCAATTAGGGGCTAATTGGGCCTGAATCAGGACTGAATTGGGTCTATTGTTTGGCTCATTCAGTGTCATATAGTAAGGTCTAGCGGTGGTACCACTAGACTGGGCAATGGTACCACCCAAACATAGTCTCCTAGACTGTGTCAGGCGATAGTACCGCCAGACTAAGCGGTAGTACCGCCTAGTGTCAGTGCTGTAGGCGGTGATACCGCCCAACACAGGCGATGGTACCGCTAGGACTCGAGAAACCCGAGATGAAACATTTTTTTGCTCCAATTTTGAAGTCATTTGAGGTCTATAAATACCCCAACTATTTCTGCATGGAATGGAAAGAAAGTTGAGCAAAACTCTGTGATTCTAAAATTGTAAACCCTATTAGAAAGTTGAGTTCCCTCCACCTAAAGTTGAGAGAGAGTTCTAAGATAGGTGTGTGAGGGAAACCTTGTAAAAAAGGGGTGTAAAGGTTGTCTCCTAAACCTGTAAAAAGGAGAAAGTATAAAAGGGTAGTTGATCTTCACCCATTGAAAGAAGATCATGTAGTGGAAGCCGGTGGCCTCGAGTGAAGAGGAATCGGGAGTGGATGTAGGTCACGACGACCGAACCACTATAAAAATCCGATTTGCATTTCTTTCATGCTTTTTCCTTATATTGCAAACTGAATTCTTACTTTCACTATGCTTCCATATGCTTTCAAGTTAAACTCTTTCTAATACGTTTGTTATCGTATGAAGATTTTTGACTAAACGTAGTTTTATCGCTGTACTAATTCACCCTCCCCCTCTTAGTATCGACTCAATCCTAATAGTTGAGATCAGAGCCATGTTTTTTTTTATTTGGTTTAACACCCAAGAGAAATGACTCTTTTCGGCTTTCAAGAGGGTCACTCTATCATTTGTCCTCCTATGTTCAATGGGACGGACTACACATATTGGAAAACTCGAATGAGAGTTTTCTTACTTTCTATTGATTTAAATTTATGGAATATTATTGAAAATGGATTTCAAAAGTCTTCTCTTCCAATGAACGATTAGAATGATTTAGAGAAGAAAACTTTTTCTTTAAATGCGAAAGCTATGAATGCTTTGTTTTGTGCTTTGGATAAAAATGAGTTTAATCATATTTCTATTTGTGAAACGGCTTATGAGATTTGGTACATTCTTGAAATCACACACGAATGCACTAATAAAGTTAAAGATTCGAAAATTAATTTTTTGTTGGATGATTTTAAATTATTTCGCATGAAGCCAAGTGAAACTATTGTTGACATGTAGACCTATTTTATGGATGTTATCAATAGTTTGAAAGCACTTGGTGAAAGTTTTTCGAATTTTGAACTTGTTAATAAAATTTTACGATCTCTTTTTAAAAATTGGGATTTGAAAGTAACGGCAATACAAGAATCAAAGCACTTGAACCACTTTCCACTCAAAGAACTTATCGGGTCTTCGATAACCTATGAAATGACTTGTATTGAACATGATAAACATGAGAACTACCTTCCAAAGAATAGAAAGGATTTGACACTTCGAACAATAGAATACCACTTGAGTGATAACTCAAGTGATAATGATGACTTTGAACTTCTCACTATAAAATTTAAAAAGTTTATGAAACAATAATTAAAAATTAGAAATGAACTTAAAAAGAAGAAGATGACACTTAAGGCGACTACAGATGAATCGAGCGCATCTAAAGACGAGTAGCAAACCGATGAAGACGAAGTTGTGAACTTCGCTTTGATGGCTCTCGACAATGAGGTAAAAAACTCAAACAAAACTCCTTTACCTTACTATGAAATTACTTGATGCATTTCATGAGTTATTTTTAAACTAATTTAGAAAAATTATATATACAAATAAAAATTTGAGCATGAAAATTGCATGTTAACTCCTAGCACTAAGCTTGAAAAGTTAGATTCACTTAAAAAAAAAATGCATTACTATAACAAACAAAATAATTTTGAATGTCTTATATTCAATAAAATCATGTTTGATATTCTAATGATGTAATGAAAATGTTAAAAGGTTTGGTATCATGCTTGATGATTTTATATTATGCATGAGGATTTGAAGTAATAATGATTTGAAATCATATGTTTTGGAATTGTGTTACACTTTTTGATCTTAATGATTTTTCTTGCTTTTTTGAGTTTAAATAATGATGCATGTTTTGATTTGGCATAAAAACTTAGGCATGCTCGTAAGAAATCAAATCACTTAAATTGAAACAACTAAAAAGAGGAAAATATTTTTCTTCAAAATTTCTTTTTTTCTATCTTATTGATTTTTTAAAAAGAGATTGATCTATTTGTATCATTTTTATGAATCTATTGAAAGTGATTTTGATGATTTAATGATTTAAAATTTAATGATATTTAATGATGAATAGTTTGATTTCATTAGAAGAGAATTAGGCATGTTAAATCTTCCAAATGCATGAATTCCTTTTTAAGATTTCTTAGTTCTTCATAACTTAAATTTTCTTTTTAAATCGAGATCGTCTTTCTATTTGCAAAAGAAGAGCCTTGACTCATGAATTTTTGGATTAATGACTTAATTAATTCTTTTAAATCTTTCTTCCTTCTATTTACAAGAAAAGAGATTTGATTTCTGAAGTTTTATTCATGGATTTTTAATCTTTCATTTAATGATCATTTCCCATGAATTCTTCCTCACTTTTCTCATGAAAGAAGAATTTTTTTTTTTCATGGACTTTTAGTATGTGATGATCATTTGCAAGAATAGGGATTTGATTTTGTATGGACATCTTAAACAGATATTGCAAGAAGGGAAGCTATTGTGTAAGGGGCTGTTGGTTGTCTTCTTCCAAAAACTGACAATATTAGAATGCTTGCAAGAGAAGATATCTATTCACCTCTTTATTTCTACTATTAATATTTATCATTATTATCTAGCTACTGGGGATGAAATCCAACTAAGTTATGTAAGACAAAATAGCCCAAGAAATCATCTTTTCCGGTGAAACCATATTTAATAATTTTATTACTATAATTATGTAAGAACATAGTGTTGAATTTCGAATTTTGATGATTAAATCAATTGATGAATTTATGATCTAACCTGCGTTTTGAGCGACGCAGGACTAGCTTTGATCAAGAAGAGGAAAATTGATTAAAGCATGAGGAATCGGATGTTGGAGTGAACATGTCAGAAGATTGGACGTCGAGCCGGAGGATCAGTCGATGTGTCGATAGAAGGCTTCGTGCCATGAGTTTGGGCATCGGGCCAAGAAGATCGGACATTGCACTAAGGAGATCGGATGTTGTAGGAAGACAACATGCAGATTAGGCAATATGCCGATGGAGAGGACGAAGCGTCGAAGGATCGGACGAAACGCCGAATGAACCAATGATATGCCGGACAACATAAGATTCATGCTTGTAATAATTTGTCTAGATTGAGTTAGTTTAGGTCTAATTAAGTCAGTATTTGGGTAAAATAATGCCAACTCAATTAGGGGCTAATTGGGCCTGAATCAGGACTGAATTGGGTCTATTGTTTGGCTCATTCAGTGTCATATAGTAAGGTCTAGCGGTGGTACCACTAGACTGGGCAATGGTACCACCCAAACATAGTCTCCTAGACTGTGTCAGGCGATAGTACCGCCAGACTAAGCGGTAGTACCGCCTAGTGTCAGTGCTGTAGGCGGTGATACCGCCCAACACAGGCGATGGTACCGCTAGGACTCGAGAAACCCGAGATGAAACATTTTTTTGCTCCAATTTTGAAGTCATTTGAGGTCTATAAATACCCCAACTATTTCTGCATGGAATGGAAAGAAAGTTGAGCAAAACTCTGTGATTCTAAAATTGTAAACCCTATTAGAAAGTTGAGTTCCCTCCACCTAAAGTTGAGAGAGAGTTCTAAGATAGGTGTGTGAGGGAAACCTTGTAAAAAAGGGGTGTAAAGGTTGTCTCCTAAACCTGTAAAAAGGAGAAAGTATAAAAGGGTAGTTGATCTTCACCCATTGAAAGAAGATCATGTAGTGGAAGCCGGTGGCCTCGAGTGAAGAGGAATCGGGAGTGGATGTAGGTCACGACGACCGAACCACTATAAAAATCCGATTTGCATTTCTTTCATGCTTTTTCCTTATATTGCAAACTGAATTCTTACTTTCACTATGCTTCCATATGCTTTCAAGTTAAACTCTTTCTAATACGTTTGTTATCGTATGAAGATTTTTGACTAAACGTAGTTTTATCGCTGTACTAATTCACCCTCCCCCTCTTAGTATCGACTCAATCCTAATAGTTGAGATCAGAGCCATGTTTTTTTTTATTTGGTTTAACACCCAAGAGAAATGACTCTTTTCGGCTTTCAAGAGGGTCACTCTATCATTTGTCCTCCTATGTTCAATGGGACGGACTACACATATTGGAAAACTCGAATGAGAGTTTTCTTACTTTCTATTGATTTAAATTTATGGAATATTATTGAAAATGGATTTCAAAAGTCTTCTCTTCCAATGAACGATTAGAATGATTTAGAGAAGAAAACTTTTTCTTTAAATGCGAAAGCTATGAATGCTTTGTTTTGTGCTTTGGATAAAAATGAGTTTAATCATATTTCTATTTGTGAAACGGCTTATGAGATTTGGTACATTCTTGAAATCACACACGAATGCACTAATAAAGTTAAAGATTCGAAAATTAATTTTTTGTTGGATGATTTTAAATTATTTCGCATGAAGCCAAGTGAAACTATTGTTGACATGTAGACCTATTTTATGGATGTTATCAATAGTTTGAAAGCACTTGGTGAAAGTTTTTCGAATTTTGAACTTGTTAATAAAATTTTACGATCTCTTTTTAAAAATTGGGATTTGAAAGTAACGGCAATACAAGAATCAAAGCACTTGAACCACTTTCCACTCAAAGAACTTATCGGGTCTTCGATAACCTATGAAATGACTTGTATTGAACATGATAAACATGAGAACTACCTTCCAAAGAATAGAAAGGATTTGACACTTCGAACAATAGAATACCACTTGAGTGATAACTCAAGTGATAATGATGACTTTGAACTTCTCACTATAAAATTTAAAAAGTTTATGAAACAATAATTAAAAATTAGAAATGAACTTAAAAAGAAGAAGATGACACTTAAGGCGACTACAGATGAATCGAGCGCATCTAAAGACGAGTAGCAAACCGATGAAGACGAAGTTGTGAACTTCGCTTTGATGGCTCTCGACAATGAGGTAAAAAACTCAAACAAAACTCCTTTACCTTACTATGAAATTACTTGATGCATTTCATGAGTTATTTTTAAACTAATTTAGAAAAATTATATATACAAATAAAAATTTGAGCATGAAAATTGCATGTTAACTCCTAGCACTAAGCTTGAAAAGTTAGATTCACTTAAAAAAAAAATGCATTACTATAACAAACAAAATAATTTTGAATGTCTTATATTCAATAAAATCATGTTTGATATTCTAATGATGTAATGAAAATGTTAAAAGGTTTGGTATCATGCTTGATGATTTTATATTATGCATGAGGATTTGAAGTAATAATGATTTGAAATCATATGTTTTGGAATTGTGTTACACTTTTTGATCTTAATGATTTTTCTTGCTTTTTTGAGTTTAAATAATGATGCATGTTTTGATTTGGCATAAAAACTTAGGCATGCTCGTAAGAAATCAAATCACTTAAATTGAAACAACTAAAAAGAGGAAAATATTTTTCTTCAAAATTTCTTTTTTTCTATCTTATTGATTTTTTAAAAAGAGATTGATCTATTTGTATCATTTTTATGAATCTATTGAAAGTGATTTTGATGATTTAATGATTTAAAATTTAATGATATTTAATGATGAATAGTTTGATTTCATTAGAAGAGAATTAGGCATGTTAAATCTTCCAAATGCATGAATTCCTTTTTAAGATTTCTTAGTTCTTCATAACTTAAATTTTCTTTTTAAATCGAGATCGTCTTTCTATTTGCAAAAGAAGAGCCTTGACTCATGAATTTTTGGATTAATGACTTAATTAATTCTTTTAAATCTTTCTTCCTTCTATTTACAAGAAAAGAGATTTGATTTCTGAAGTTTTATTCATGGATTTTTAATCTTTCATTTAATGATCATTTCCCATGAATTCTTCCTCACTTTTCTCATGAAAGAAGAATTTTTTTTTTTCATGGACTTTTAGTATGTGATGATCATTTGCAAGAATAGGGATTTGATTTTGTATGGACATCTTAAACATTTTAATGAATCATTTCTCTTTGCTAAAATAGAAGCTTGATTCAATGAAACTCATTTATTATGGATTTGACTTGGTTCAAATCCTTTCATGAATTTGGTTCTTGATTTTTTTTTAGAATGAATTTCTCTCTTACTTTTCTTCCTCTTCTTCTTATCTTTTTATGACAAAGGAAGAAAGAAACTTGCACATCTTAAGAAGAACCAAAAATCTCATAAACAAAAATGCTAGCTTCTCATTTTTCATGCAAAGGTTTTGCTAGCTTGGATAAATTGGTGTAAAACTTATTTGATGTATTTTTTAAACACTTGCATTGTTGAATGATTCTCTTACTTGATGACAAAGGGGGAGAAAATAAATGATGAATGTTTGGTATCATGATCAAAATGTTGATTTAATGTATGCAGTGATAAATGCTTAAAAATTTTAATGTCTTAGCATTATGAATGTTATGCCCAAAATGATGTATCATGACTACTTGAGTATCATGTATGATATGCCCATAGTGATAATTGATTTATTTTTGATATTATGCATGAAGTAAGGATGAAATATAAGGTTTTGAAATTGTGCATGTTTTAATTTGAAACTATAATGATACACAAACATATTGAAATAAGATTGATACTTTACCTTTGTCATGATTTACAAATTGATGTAAAGAGAAAAGAATTACAACATTGTATTCTTTCCTTCTTTTTGACAATGACAAAGGGGGAGAAAAATTACTAACTTATACATTTCAAAGGGAAGCAAAGAACTTGCTAGCTTGCACATTTCAAGGAGAAAAACTTGCTAGGAAGAAAAATTGCTAGCTTGCACTTCTCAAAAGAGAAAAAAAAATTGCTATCTTGAACATCACCAAGAATTACTAGCTTGCAATCTCAAGAGAAACAAAAGTACTATCTTGCCTATCTCAGGAAGTAAAACTTGCAACTTGCACATTGTAAAAGGAAGCAGGAATTGCTAGCTTGCACACTTCAACAAGAGACAAATATGCTATCTTGCATATCTCTAAAATTTACTAAGCTTGCATATTTTATAATGAAGTAGAACTTGCATGTTTCAAAAATTGCTCGTTGCACTTCTCCTTTTTGTTGATGACAAAGAGGGAGAAGATATGATGATAATAATAATCATACAAGGGATGATGTACTTAGATATTTTGATTATGCATGATTTTATGTTGCATGCAATGATATGATTAATTGGTTATTTAAATATTCATGATGCATGCAATGGTGAAATACTTAAATTCTCTAAATTTAAATGTTCTATCAATATGGCATGTTGATAGGGGGAGTTAAGGTTATCTCCGTCATCAATTAGTTGTCATCATAAAAAAGGGGGAGATTGTTGAATCTCAAATTTTGATAATGAAATCAATTAATGAGTTTATGATCTAATTTGAGTTTTGAGTAACGCAGGACTAACTTCGATCAAGGAGAGGCAAATTGATTAAAGTAGGAGGAATCAGACGTTGGGTCGGAGTGAACATGTTAGAAAATTAGACGTCGAGTCGGAGGATCGGTTGACGTGTCGGCAGAAGGCTTCGTGCGATGAGTTCGAGCATCGGGCTAAGAAGATTGGACATTGGACCAAGGAGATCGAATGTTGCGAGAAGACAACATGTAGATTGGGCAATACACCGATGAAGAGGACGATACGCCGAAGGATCGAACGAAGCGCCGAATAAACCAATGACATGCTAGACAACATAGGATTCATGCTTATAATAATTTGTTTAGATCAAGTTAGTTTAGGTCGAATTAAGTCGGTATTGGGGTGAAACAATGCCAACTCAATTAGGGGCCAATTGGGCCTAAATCAGAGCTGAATTGGGCTTATTGTTTGGCTCATTCAATGTCCTGTAGCAAGGTCTAGTGGTGGTACCATTAGATTGGGCAATGGTACCACCCAAACATAATCTCCCAGATTATGTCATGCGGTAGTACCGCCAGACTGAGTGGTGGTACTACCTAGTGTCAATGCTGCAGGCAGTGGTATCACCCAGCACGGGTGGTGGTACCGTTAGGACTCGGGAAACTGTTAGGACTCTAGCTAGGAGAGTCTTAATAGAGAAGGACATTCATGTAAAACCTACCTAAGCCGACCCCTATTAAAGAGGTGAAGAGACCGGCTAGGGTTAGGAGGATGTTTCTTAGAGAATAAATAGGAGTTGTAAAGGAATAGGAGTCTTAAGTAGGAGTCCTATTAGGAGTTGGTTAGAAGTAAGAGTCTTGAGTAGGAGTCCTATTAGGAGTTAGGGTTTAGAAGCCCTATAAATAGCCATGTATTCCTCCTCTTTCGATAAGCAATAGATGAATCTTTTTTGCAGCCTTTGAGCAGCAACTTGGAGAGAGGAACCCCTATAGAGTTCCAAGGAAGCCGATCCCCTAAAGAGATCAA
>LVTN01002134.1:5099-26161 GCA_001649415.1 Musa itinerans | reverse complement strand
TAATTGTGAGAGGCATTCATGTAAAACCTACCTAAGCCAATCCCTATTAAAGAGGTGAAGAGGTTGGCTAGGGTTAGGAGGTTGTTTCTTAGAGAAGAATTAGGAGTTGTAAAGGAATAGGAGTCTTAAGTAGGAGTCCTATTGGAGTTGGTTCGAAGTAAGAGTCTTGAGTAGGAGTCTTATTAGGAGTTGGTTAGAAGTAAGAGTTTTGAGTAGGAGTCCTATTAGGAGTTAGGGTTTAGAAGCCCTATAAATAGTCATGTATTCCTCCTCTTTTGATAAGCAATAGATGAATCTTTTCTGCAGCCTTTGAGTAGCAACTTGGAGGGAGGAACCCCTATAGAGTTCCAAGGAGGCCGATCCCCTAAAGAGATCAACCCCAAGTTTAGAATCTGCTAGGGTTCTAACAGAAATCCAGGATGAGACCTTTTTTTGCTCCAATTTTGAAGTCATTTGAGGTCTATAAATACCCCAGCTATTCCTGCATGGAATGGCAAGAAAGTTGAGCAAAACTTTATGATTCTAAAATTATAAACCCTATTAGAAAGTTGAGTTCCCTCCTCCTAAAGTTGAGAAAGAGTTCTAAGGGAGGTGTGTGAGGAAAATCTTATAAAAGAGTGGTGTAAAGGTTGTCTCCTAAACTTGTGAAAAGGAGAAAGTGTAAAAGGGTAGTTGATCTTCGCCCATTGAAAGAAGATCAGGTAGTGAAAGCCGGTGGCCTTGAGTGAAGAGGAATCGGGAGTGGATGTAGGTCACGACGACAAAACTACTATAAAAATCTGGTTTGCATTTCTTTCATACTTTTTCCTTATATTGTAAACTGAATTCTTACTTTCACTATGCTTCTATACGCTTTTAAGTTAAACTCTTTCCGATACGTTTTTTTATCATACGAAGATTTTTGACTCAACATAATTTTACCGTTGCACTAATTCACCCCCCTCTTAGTACCGACTCGATCCTAACACATAGCTTACCTCACGTACCAGCTCGGACACTTGCTTCAATCAAATGGTCGAGTATCATATGAGCATATCAAACCATATCTTGAATCTTGATGGGAAGTCTCTGTTCTTTTAGTTCCATGGAACTAAGCTAGTTTTACTAGCCAAAGGCCATCGATCTAACTCGTCAAACTCAATATTACAATGAGATTATAGTGGAATAAGTGTTTCGAACCAATCTCAACCTAGTCGATTAAGAATGAACTATTGTGCAGACGAGGATATATTCGAGTTCTGTCGAATATTACAATGGATTGTGAGTTCCATTAGGCAAGACATATGATCGGTTGTGGGTGAAGGATATATTCGAGCAAGGCTAGAAGGATTTGAGGTAAAGCTGTAGGGATGTTAGGCAAATAGAATAATAGATAATAAGAGATAAGGAACTAGATTAACGTCCAGTGCCCCGATCTTGGTTTTGGAGTCGATGAATTTAGTTTTTGGTTTCTAAGAATCGAAACTAAACCGGATCTAGGCGATTATCGTTTTGGTTTTAAAGTCAATGATTTCAGTTGCAATCCTACTTCCAAATCAAAATCATTTTTATTTTTTATTTTTTATTTTTTATTTTTTAAAAATTATAGCAACAAAATAAGCATAATTTTATTTCAAAATTTCCATCAAAGTGAATGTATTTCTATACACATAATGATTAAAAAACGTATAAACCCTTACAATTTACATCAATATGCTAGTGCGAGATGCATCAATCAAACGTTGTTGTATCGCATGTCTTATTTTTCCTTCGGTTGTGAACGATCTCTTGGCTCCGTTGTGCCAAATGTATCAATTGTTCCTTTAATCCATTCATCAACAAATGCTTGGGGTCATACTCGAATGAGTTTCATCTAAAATATGTGATTGAACTATTGTTGACCTCGGAGTTACTATAATTTGTTTTATAATTGTGGAGGTTGTTAAATAATGTGCTCACCAGTGCAAAGGAGGTTATTAGATAAATATGAAGCTCATAGTTGGACTCTAATGATCTCCTTGACTTCTTTCCTTTTTTTTCACTAATCATGATTTTTTTTAAAACTTTCATCAAAATGAATATATTTCTATACACATAATGATATAAAAATAGATAAACATTTACAATTTACATCAATATGCTAGTGCAAGATGCATCAATCGTTGTTATGTCACATGTCCCAATTGATCTTTGGTTGATATATTAAATAATTTTTCATTACCTTCCCTAATGAGCTCTTGGCTCCTTTGTTAGATGCATCAATTATTCCTTTGATCCATTCATCAATACATGCTTGAGGGTTATACTCTAATAAGTCTATCTATGATGTGTCATCGAACTACTGTTGACATCATAACTACTAAAATATATTTTATAATAATAGCTAAAATTATGAAGGTTGTTAAATAATTTGCTCACCCATTGAAATGAAGTTATTAGATAAATATTAAGCTCATGGTTCCATTCCACAATTTCCTTCGCTTCTTTCTGTTTTTTTTTCCACTAATACCAAGATATAAATGTAAGCAATGATAATAAGTCCTCAAATATGTTAGGATCGGGGTCGGCATTAAGAGGGGGTGAATTAGTGCAACGATAAAATTACGTCGATTCTGAAAATTTTTTCGTACGTTAAAAACCAAACTCGAAAATGCTTAACTTTGAAAGCGAAGTAAGAGCA
The DNA here is from genome assembly GCA_001649415.1 of Musa itinerans. Lineage (NCBI taxonomy): Eukaryota > Viridiplantae > Streptophyta > Magnoliopsida > Zingiberales > Musaceae > Musa > Musa itinerans. The sequence continues at coordinate 23,502 of LVTN01002134.1, read as the reverse complement.
TCTTGAAGGTAGTTTGTAGTTAATGTAATTTACAGAAAGTAAATACAAACCAGATTTTATAGTGGTTCGGTCGTCGTGACCTACATCCACTCGGTCGATTCCTCTTCCATCGAGGCCACCGGCATCCACTATCAGTCTTCCTTCAATAGGCAAAGACCAACAACCTTTTACAACTCGATTCTCCTTTTACCAGGTTTAGGAGATAACCCTTACACCCTCACTCACTCCTCTCTCAAACTATTCTAACACTTACAACTTTGAGAGGAGCTCACACAAGATTGTAGCAGCATTTCTTTCTTTTTTTACTCTCAATACTTGTGTTAGTTAACCAGGGATGAGAGGGGTATTTATAGGCTTTAAGTTGATTCAAACTTGGAGCCTAAAAACATCTCATCCCGAGTTTCCTAGGTACGGGCGGTACCACTGCATGCGCTGGGTAATACCACCGCTAGTGTCAGTCTGACACTAACATTGCGTTGGGCGGTACCACCGCCCAGTCTGGCGGTACCACCGCCTGGGAGGCTGTGCTGGGTGGTACCACCACTTGACACAGTCTTGAAGATTGTGCCATGACGGTGCCACTTCTTTTGACACTATTTGGGCCTCTTATTGGGCCCAACACAATCCTTACATGGGCCTAACTGGCCCCTAATTGCGTTGGCCCAAATCCAAACCCAATTACATGCTAACTACGAAATCTAAGACATTTACTAAGCTAAACAACTCCCTATGTCTTGGTTTCTTCCAGCGATCTTCCGGCGAGCTTCCAACGATCTTCCGGCGAACTTCCGACGATCTCTCGGCAATGTTCCAACGGACTCCCGGCAAGCTCCTGGACTTTATGATGATCTTCTTGGTGAGTTCTGACGAGCTTCTTTAGCAAGCTCCTGGACTTCTCAATAGAACTTCTGACGAACATCTGGACTTCCAATGAAATCGCGTCCTTGACTCCGAGACTTCATTTTGCTTTATGCCTTACTATCGTAGTTAATCCTGCATATGTAAAAACACACTTCGATCTAGATAATTAATACTAAGCATTAATCATGTTGTCCGGCATGTCATTAGTCCCTCGACGCTTCGTTTGATTCTTCAGTACATCTTCCTCTCTTGCGGCCTATTGCTTAATCGGCCAGTTGATTCCGCAACTCCGATATCCTTGGCGCAATATTCGCTCTTCTTGGCCCGATGCCCGAATCCATGGCCCGAAGCTTATTGTCGATACGTCGACCGATTCACCGGCTCGACATCCAATCTTCTGACATGTTTTCCTCCGACACAACATGATTTTTTCTGCTTTAATTGTCTCATCCTGATCGAAGCATCCTGCGTCACTCAAAACGTAGATTAAAACATAAACACTTATCAATTGGTTTCATCATCAAAATCTAAGATTCAACAAAATAATCATGTAAACCACCTATCTTTGTCATGAGAATGAAAAATAAAAATAAGGATGTAAATAAATAAAATATTTAAAAAATAATTAACACACCTATCTTGGTCATGTTAGGATCGAGTCGACACTAAGAGGGGGGGTGACTTAGTGCAGCGGAGAAAAATCATGTCAGTTCAAAATTTCGTTTCAGAAAGATATTAACTTGAAAGCGTATGGGAGCGTAGTAAAAGCAATAAGAAGGTAAAGCAGTTTGCAGTAAAGATAAATTGCCTAAATAGAAATGCAAACTGAGTTTTATAGTGGTTCGGTCGTCGTGACCTACATCCACTCCCGATTCCTCTTCCGTCGAGGCCACCGACATCCACTAGCAATCTTCCTTCAATGGGTGAAAATCAACTACCCTTTTACACTCTTTCTCCTTTTCACGGGTTTAGGAGACAACCCTTACAACCTCTCTTTCTTAAACCTCACTTCACCCTTTAGAAGAACTTTCTAAATACTAGGAAGAAGGGACTCTAAATCTTAAGAGAGTTTCTAATTTTTCTTTCCTCCTTTTTCAACTTAATTTCATGCTCAATTCTTGCTACTCCATGTATTTATAGACCCCAAATGGCTTCAAAATTGGAGCCAAAAAAGGTCTCATCTCGGATTTTTCGGGTCCTTGTGGTACCACCACCTATGCTGGGCGGTACCGCCACTTATTACTGCTCAATATTACTGCTTGACACAGTCTGGGAGACTGTCTGGGTGGTACCACCACCTAACACAGTCTTGAAGACTGTGTTTGGGAGACTGTGTTTGGGCGGTACCATCGCCTGACACAATGTTGAAGACTGTGTTTGGGTGGTACCACCACCAGACCCTACTATAGGACCCTGAATGAGCCAAATAATATGCCCAATTCAGCCCTGATTCATGCCTAATTGGCCCCTAATTGTGTTGGTATTATTTCACCCCAATACCGACTTAATTAGACCTAAACTAACTCGATCTAGACAAATTATTACAAGCATGAATCCTATGTTGTCCGGCATGTCATTGGTTCATTCGGCGCTTAATCCGATCATTCGACACATCGTCCTCTCCTTCAGCATATTGCCCAATCGGCATATTATCTTCCTGCAACATCTGATTTCCTTGGCACAATGTCTGATCTTCTTGGTCAAATGCTTGAACTAATAGCACGAAGCCTTCTGCCGATACATCGACCGATCCTCTGACCCAACGTCCAATCTTCTGACATGTTCACTCTGGCCCAATATCTAATTCCTCCTGCTTTAATCAATTTGCCTCTCCTTGATAGAAGCTAGTCCTGCATCACTTAAATGCACATTAGATGATTAACACATTAATTGATTTCATCATCAAAATATGAGATTCAACAATCTCTCCTTTTTTATGATGATAACCAATTGATGATGGAGTTTAAACTAAACTCCCTCTATCAATATGTCGTATTGATAGAATCCTTAAATTTAAAAAATTATAAGTATTTCACCATTGCATGCTTCATGAATATTGAAAGACCTAATTAATCATATCATTGCATGCAACATAAACTCACGCATAATCAAAATATCTATGTACATCATCCCATGCATGATTGTCATCATGACTTCTCCCCTTTTATCATCAACAAAAATGAGAAGTGCAACTATGAAAGCTTAGCAATTTAGCAAAAAAAATTTATCACTTAACATGCAAGCTAGTGAGTTCTTCTTCTCTTTTGAGAAGTGCATGCTAGCAATTTTTGCTCCCTTTGCAATGTGCAAGCTAGTAAATTTAGCAAGTTTTATACCATTTTAGAATATACAAGCTAGCAAATTTTACATCATTTTAGAACATGCAAGCTAGTAAATTTTTGAGATGTTTATGCATCATGAGTCTTGCCTCTCTTGAGATATGCAAGATAGCAATTTTTGCATATCTTGCTTTTCTTTTGATATGAGAAAGCTAGCAAGTTTTGCCTCTCTTTGTAATATGCAAGTTAGCAAGTTTTGCCTCTCTTTGTAATGTGCAAGTTAGCAATTTTTGCTTTCTTTTGAAATTGTACAAGCTAGCAATTTTTCTCCCCCTTTGTCATTGTCAAAAAGAAGGGAAGAATATAGTATTTTAATTTTTTTCCCTTTACATCAATTTTTAAATCAAGACAAAGATAAAGTATCATTCTTATTTCACTATAACATATTGAAATAAGGTATCATTTCATAAAATGATAATTATTGATTTTCACATCATTTTATCAAAAACTCATATGTATTTCATGCATCATTCCAAATCATAAATATTTCAAATCATGATCGTATCAAAATGTCAAATTATATTACATTCTACCATGTATGATCATAACTTCTCATTTGTATGTATCAACATAATATCATAAATATTTCATACATAATTTCATATCATCACATGAAGAATATCAAGAAAAATTAATTGGGTGATAAGATATACACTTCATCAATACAAGGGAGTCATGAACCAAATTTCAAGTTGTGAATATCAAAAAATCAAGAGAAAAATTATGATTCTTTTTGGATGACTTAAATAGCGAAAAGAAGAATCATATTAAACAATCTTGATTAATAAGAAATCTCATATTATAAATACAAGAATTCACAAGAAAAATCATGATTCATTTAAACACATCTCTTCTTTTGTAAATGACAAACATAAACATAGTAGGATAGAATGGTAGAATATCTTGATTCATGCATAAGAAATCTCATGATTCATATAGAAAATCTTCTCTCAAGAAAATACTAAGTAGAATCATAGGAGAATAATTAATGAAAAATCTTGATTCATAATAAATCTTAATTTATAAATATCAAGGAATCAAGATTATGATTTGGATAAAAATTTATTCAAATTTAAATCATCAAAATCACTTTCATAGTTCAAGAGATTCAAAATAACATAAATAGATTTATCAATCTCTTATTCAAAATTTGATAAGATAGAGAAAAAAATTATCAAGAAAAATGCTTTCCTCTTTATAGTTGTTTCTTTCAATTCATGTGATTTATTTCATACATGCCTTTATCATTTATACCAAACAAAAACAAGAATCATTGTTTAAAATTGAAAAAGTAACAAAGATCAATAAGTCATAAATCACAAAAATTGTCATGCATAATTTTGAAATATAAACTTATTAAGCATGACTTTAAATCATCATTATGTTATTTCATCAAGCATGATTTCATTAAACATAAAGTATTTTTAATCAAAATTGAAAAGCAATACGGAAATCATCAAGAAAGCATGCAATTTTATTTTTATCATAAAGCATTTTATGATAATTTTTATGATTTAAATCTAACATTTTATTCCTTTATCATAAAGCATGTAATTTTTATGATAATTTTTTTTTACTTTTTACTAAGTAATTTAAAAACAACTCATGAAAAAGCAACAAGTAATTTTAAAATAAAGTAAAGGAGTTTTGTTTGAGTTGTTTACCTTATTGTCAAGAGTCACCAAAGTGAAATTCGCCACTTCGTCTTCATCGGTTTGCTTCTCGTCTTTAGATGCACTCGTTTCATCCCAAGCCGCCTGGAATACTTTCTTCTTCTTTGGCAGCTTCTTCTTTCTAAGTTTTTTTTTATTTTTTTATTTTTGTTTTATAAACTTTTTAAATTTTATTGTTAGGAGTTCAAGATCATCATTATCACCATCACTTGAGTTTTCTCTCAAGTGGTTTCTTTTGTTCTAAGTGTCAAATCCTTCGAGTTCTTTGGAAGGTTATTCTCATGTTCATCAAGTTCATCATATGTCTTGCACATCATTTCATAGGTCATTAATGATCCAATATGTTATTCAAGAGAAAAATTATTTAAGTTCTTTGCCTCTTGTATGGTAGTTACTTTTGAATCCGGGTTTTTAGGAAGAGAACGTAAAACTTTATTCATAAGTTCAAGATTCGAAAAACTTTTACCAAGAACTTTTAAACTATTGATGACATCCGTAAAACGGGTGTATATGTTAACGATAGTTTCGCTTGGCTTCATTCGAAATAATTTAAAATCATACATCAAAAGATTAATCTTTGAATCTTTTACTCTACTAGTGCATTCGTGTGTGATTTTAAGAGTGTGCTAAATCTTATAAGCCATTTCGCAAATAAAAACCTGATTAAATTCATTTTTGTCTAAGGAGCAAAATAAAGCATTCATGGCTTTGGCGTTAAAAGAGAAAATCTTCTTCTCCAATTCATTCCAATTGTTCATTGGAAGATAAGATTTTTGAAATACATTTTTGATAATATTTCATAAATCGAGATTCAACAAAAGTAAACAAACTCTCATTTGAGTTTTCCAATATGTGTAGTTCGTCCCATTGAACATAGGAGGACGAATGATAGAGTAACCCTCTTGAAAGCCGAAAAGAGTCATTTCTCTTAGTTGTTAAACTAAATGAGAAAAATCGTAGCTCTGAAACCAACTAGTAGGATCGAGTCGGCACTAAGAGGGGGGTGAATTAGTGCAGCAAATAAAAATCACATCGATTCAAAATTTTGTTTCGATTAAACCCGTTTCAGAAAGATATTAACTTGAAATCATATGGGAGCATAGTGAAAGCAATAAGAAGGTAAAGCAGTTTACAATAAAGGTGAATTGCTCAAATAGAAATGTAAATCGAGTTTTATAATAGTTCGGTCGTCATGACCTACATTCACTCCCGATTCTTCTTCCGTCAAGGCCACTGGCATCCACTAGCGATCTTCCTTCAATGGGTGAAGATCAACTACTCTTTTACACTCTTTCTCCATTTCGCGGGTTTAGGAGACAAACCTTACAACCTCTCTTTCTTAGACCTCACTTCTCCCTTTAGAAGAACTTTCTAAATACTAGGAAGAAGGGACTCTAAATCCTAAGAGAGTTTCCAATTTTTCTTTCCCCCTTTTTCAACTCAATTTCATGCTTAATTCTTGTTACTCCATTTAGGAATAGCTAGGGTATTTATAGACCCCAAATGGCTTCAAAATTAGAGCAAAAAATGGTTTCATCCTGGGTTTCCCGGGTCCTATCGGTATCACCGCTTGTGCTGGGCGGTACCACCGCCTGCAGCACTAACACTAGGTGGTACCACCGCTCGGTCTGGCGATACTACCGCTTGACATAGTTTGGGAGACTGTGCCTGGGCGGTACCAGTACCCAGTCTGGCGGTATCGCTGCTTGACACAATCTTGAAGATTGTGTTTGGACAGTACCACCGCCAAATCTGGGCAGTACCATCACCAGACCCTACTACAAGACCTTGAATGAGCCAAATAATAGGCCTAATTCAATCATGATTCAGACCCAATTGGCCCCTAATCGAGTTGGCATTATTTCACCCCAATATCGACTCAATTAGACCTAAACTAACTCGATCTAGACAAATTATTACAAGCATGAATCCTATGTTGTCCGGTATGTCATTGGTTCATTCGGCGCTTCGTTCGATCCTTCGACGCATCGTCCTCTCCTTCGGCATATTGCCCAATGGGCATGTTGTCTTCTCACAATATCTGATCTCCTTGGCATAATGTCTGATCTTCTTGGCCAGATGCCCGAACTCACGACATGAAGCCTTCTACCGATACATCGACTGATCCTCCGGCTTGACGTCTAATCTTCTGATATGTCACTCTAGCCCAATGTCCGATTCCTCCTGCTTTAATCAATTTACCTCTCCTTGATCGAAGCTAGTCCCGCATCACTTAAACGCACATTAGATGACTAACACATCAATTGATTTCATCATCAAAATCTGAGATTCAACATATCATACTTCTACCATATATTATATATATGTCTTTATGGTGCTCACATTATCGTTATCTTTCTACTTCAACATCAGTAGTATTTCTCGTGTCAAAACTATATTTTTTGATATATTAGAAATAATTTTCATCTCTTCATTTGACAATCTCCCGACATATAGGTGCCTTTGAAATTATTTTACAGAGAAGGGTCATACAAGCATCCGTGATGAATTGGTTAGCTCATATGAGGTGGCTGCATGTGTTGTAGATGCACCGGAGGACGTATCTTAGGCTTCACTTGATGCAAATCCACCAAATGTTCCACCTAAGCCCACCTCATGTATATGTTCATCGACGGATGAAGACTTAGATGATGTAACTTTATCTTGATTGTATTTTATATAGATATATGGCTGTTAGCTTGGGCTATATGTGATAATTGCAATGTCATGTTAGTTATCTGAATCTTAAGCATCCGGTATCTATTGGTTTTTAATGTGCAATCCATAATTAACACTTGTGGAAACGCTTGCAACAGATCAAATGTAATACGATGTATCCAAAATAAGTCTTTAACAATATTATCTCTATTATTATTTCTATGTCAGATAATATATTTACATTTAGTAAGTTTTTTCATAAATTATTTTATTTATATTCTTTTAAGTTTTTCTAACATCTAATACTTCTACCATGTATTTATATATCATCTTCATGGTGCTCACAGTATCATTATCTTTCTACCTCAACATCAATAGTATTTCTCGTGTCAAAACTATGCTTTTTGATATATCAGAAATAATTTCCATCTCTTCATTTGACAATCTCCCGACATATAGGAGGTGCCTTTCAAGTTGTTCTACAGGAGAGGAGAATGGTTATGCAATCCATAAACTAACTGAACCATCCATTTCTTCATCCTTTGATACTTTAACATTAACAAGTGAAAATGAGTAACTATATTTTCTAGATCCCGACAATTATTCTTGTCACCCTTTGGCATTTGGATTCATCCACTCCTGATATTATCTGCTTCATTCACAACAAAATCATATTTTAGATTATTTTGAACTTTTTATAACACTGACAAATTCATGTCTCTTTCCAACTTCTATAACTCATCCGATTAATTCATCCTTATTTGTGAAGACTATAAAAGTTAAATCAACGAGTTTAATATTTATTACAATTTGAATAATGTCACATATATAACCATCATCTATACTTGGTATGTTGTAAATGGTAGAGTGAAGTCCAATGTCATGGGTTGAATATTTATATTATTATTTACTAAAATAAGTCTTAAAATGAAAGTGGAGAAAGTAGTTTATATGATAGTTCTGAATGTTAAGATCTAAATTACTCAGATTATCGATCAGAGCTATCTATAACAGCCTAGAAGATGTCATAATCTAGATCACTCTTCATCAATTGTCTAGAAGATGAATTTTGAGTATTTTTAATCGACTCGAAAGATATTATATTTTTCGCTTCTTTACAAATACTCATAACATGATCATCCAGGCAGTTATTTAAAAGCTTGGAATATGATATCTTCTGGGTTGATGTAGGCTAACCTAGAAGATTAGCATCTTTCGAACTGTTATTGAAACACTCGGAATATTATCTTCCATGACTGTAACCCAATGTCTTAAACCCTAAAAATGTTAAATCAATATAACAAATATAAAAGACTATTTCTCACCTTCTCTTCATTCTTCATATTATCCTATTTGATTATGTCTTTTTTTTATCATTTTACATCATCAACAATGAAAGATGCTTCAATAATAATAATAATAATAAGGAAAAAAAAAAGAGATTGTACAGAGAGAGTTAGAAAAGCTTATTGGAATTAAGCAATAAGTTGAGGATATTTACATATATATATATAGAGATATATTAATAATATTAAAAGTTCTTAAAATAAAATTGTAAAGAAGATTACTATTTGCAATCCCTCTTTACTATTTATAATCTAATTTTTACAAATTTTAAAAGTTTTAAATTATTCCCCTGTGAATCTTGTAAATGAACTTAAATATTCTCTTTTTCTCTTCCTCTTCGTCTTCCTCCTCCTCTTCAATAGAGAACATCATCACCATCGACAAAGAGCAAGAGGATGTAAGGAAGAAAAAAATATAAAATCAATACTATTGAGCAAGGTTTTTAATTTTGAATGATATCATCTATATCGGGCGATACGTACCGATCCACCAATAGATCAGTACATGGACCACCCGCAATCGGGCGGTACTATCGATTAAGACTGTTTTCACTCGTTACCATCCAAAATTGGTTGATGATTGTCAATTTCAACCATCGTCGCTGCTATTAGACGGTAGTTGCTGAGGGAGAAGGAAAAAGACGGAGAAGAAGAGGGAAAAGGAAAGGAAGAACTTGGAGATCCGACACTGCTCTCTCTCAACGATCCCAATCCGTCACCACCCTCCCTTGTCGGATGCCATAGATGAGATGTCACCTCCTCCTTGTTTGAGGCGACGAGGCCTCATCGTCATCGACGACTTCTCCTAATCCGCGCTGGGAGAAGAAGCCTCAACATGAAGAGAAGAAACCTCATCGTCGAGGCTTTGCGGGGAGACCTCGGTATCGTCAGTGACTTCTCTTAATCCGTGTGGGGAGAAGAAGTCTCGATGTGGAGATCAGAAACCTCAGCGACGTCGCCGAGGCTTCGCAGGGAGAAGAAACGAGATGACGTCGCCTCGATGACATCATCCTTTTTTTATTTTTTAACTTTTTTATTATTTATATACTCGTACCATATCGTACCGAGCTGAGCTCGATACTCTAGTTACGAACCTTGCTATTGAGATCATAATAGTAACATAATATTTTATTTTTTAAAAATTATCAATAGAAGTTATCAATGGTAAAAAAAGGTTACGAATAACAGATTTCATTATAAATAGCAAAAAGGGGTTTGCATATGTATATCCTAATTGTTGAAAATTATATCAACAATCCTTTATCCTTCTTACACCAAGTAATTGAACTTAATTTAAGGTATCAAATGTCCAGGTCCAAATTTGACCACGCTAATCAAGCCAACGCATGATGAGTCAAAGGAGGAGGAGAAAAAGATAGTTTTTCTTCGTTCGTTAACGTGTCTTACCTTCTCATCTTTATCCATGCTTCTCCAACCCACCTGTCACCTCCCCCCTGACCTGTGACGTCTCCTTTTTCGATCTTTTCTTCTGTTTTTTTGTTAAAGCTCGGGACAGCAAAATGGTAGATGTGAAATAGATAGCTTCTCATCATCATTACTTCATCGATATTCAAACCCAAATCATCAGGTTTTAAATTTAAAATGCTGATCGCTGAAATCATTAATGTTTTAACCCTTTTTTCTTTTTTAACTTGTTAAAAACCTCATTAAAACCATTGTTTCTGATTTGATTGGGAACCGTTAAACCATCATCCAATCCGATTAGGTTCGGCACCATCGAACAATTAATGCAGTTCGATTCCGATGCATCTTGTTAACCAAAATAATAAGCATGCATCGGAACTAAAGGTGAATTTGTTGACATAAGTCAATCGAAGGTACCTTGATAGATATATCGAGGCAATTCTTGACAGAAAGAGTGCTATCTATCAGCTTCTCCTCCACGAAAACCATCCAATAAATATTTGTTCAGCTTGTCTCCATGTGAATTTCATTTACCTGTATAAGTTATTTTCATGCTCAGATCCACTCCCAAAATGTCCAGATTGTGTTGGCAAAATATGTTGCATATATATCAGAATTGTAGAAAATAATACAGTGTAGAGAGCAGCAGAGTTAGCTCTCCAATGGGTAAATTTCGTGACAGCAATGCAAGACTGTTACAGAAGGTTGATATTGATGCAGGTTCTCATGATCAGTACACTAGGAATTTACGGTCTTTCGCTTCTTTCTGCCTCTCGACACGAGATCTGGAACAGATTTCTCCCCATACTCGAGCATAAAGATGTAATTTCAAAATGAAAAAGGCCGACGAATCATGTAGGCTGCACACCACTCCATCTGCTGTCCTCGTCGTCCATCCTGTTTTTGTAGCTGTATTGGTTTATCCTTATGTAAGAGATTCCGGACCATATTCCACGAACGAGAAGGATGCTTACGAATACCATGCTTCCAAATGTGCAGATGACCTACAATGGTTGCAGTAAAACTTGGAATGATTAACTTATGGAATTCCTCAGTTAAAAGGAAAACAATTAACTTATATCTAGCAACTTGGTCTACTTCCTAATTTTAACACACACTTACTTTATAAACAACAAAGAATCACCTCTTCAATATGGAACTATACCTACTCTGCATCTACTTGTAGGGTAACATCTATGATGATAATATTCAAGAAAGGATTCCTAAAATAGCTAAGAAGTTAAGGTTTACACCAAGATGGAGAAAAGAAACACGTGTTGCCACACGATATCAATCTTAAATACCTGCATTGCATTGCCCTGGTGGAGTCATGAATTATTGCATACTGTGTGAAGAGCACAGTCCTCAACTTTTACTATGTGACATTATTTTTTTTCTTTTGTGATTTGCATTTCCATTCTGAGTCTTCTCATGTTAAAAAGGAAATATAAAAAGGTTAGTCCATATTTATTTGTTTGTTCATAGTCATTCACCCTATTGTTTCCATGTGAAGAAAAAGTGTGTTATTTTAATTAAACTTCACATGTACCCTTAGAGACTTGTGTATGATATCTAAGAAATGTCTAACATGCAAATTCAACATGTCAGCTATCCAGATGCAGCATAGCTCATAACATCACGTGTGTGCATATGCTGAGGCTTATTGCAAAATCAAGAATTTGTGAAACTTATTTAATAAACTATTTGGGAAACAAGTTATAAGAAATATAAGTAAATGTTTACTGATTAATGCTACATTATTATGGACCACGCATTATAGAAGGAAATATAAATCATATGTTTCACTGCATTTTCATATATACGTGAACATTATTTTCATGCTTAAAAGGACTGTATGTGTAGAAGAATAGGTACATGTCATTGCATATATGACTTCTCTAACGTTAGATGATTTCCCAAGACTTTTCCTTGGTGGGAATCACATGCACTAGATTGTCGTATATAGAAAGGATGAATCTAGTGCACTATTCTCCCACCAACGCAGGATCAGGGCTGTGACCTGAATACTGAACACCAATGCCACAAAGGAAGAATCTTACATTTTCCCAAGGCTCTACAAAGTCTCACCCTCTTTAGGTTACCCTTGTCTGAAACCACATAATTCAAGTTTGCAAAATCACCATACCAACCTTGTGTGTCATATGATTGCATTTGTAGATACTGCTTTCTGGAATACCTATCAAAGAGCATATAAGCATGACTACCACCTTTCGTATCTAATATGCAACTCATTTACACAATAAATTTTGTTTACATACATTGGTTTACTCATCCATCTGTTCGAACCTAACTAGTGCAGATTAATATTCATTTTTAGCACAGACGATAGCATTGCCACTTAACTCTCACCTACAGTAATGGTTATATAGCAATATTTACAACAGGACAAGAAAAACATTTTTGCAATTTGCAATTTTAAATGCTCGTGCATCATGGCATGTATGACGAGTACAAGAAGTAGGGATTTTAAGATTTCTACAAAATGCATACAATTCCAAAATGCATATCATTCCAAAATGCAAGAAGCAATTAACATTTCTTATAGTATCATAAGAGAATCCAAACAACCCTCTTCCACATGTCTATACAGATTACAATTAAGACAGTAAAATCAGTTCACTTATTAGACGAGAACGAAAAAGAAAATAGGCACAGGCAAGGGAACATAAGTCAAACCAAGGATTATGAAGAAAAAAAGAGTTATATGTTTGCGGAAGAAGGCCATGAGTTTCTTAAAGATTGGAGTTGTTCAGCTGATGTCTTTAGTAACCTTCCACTAGACCTACAGTTGAAACTCCTCTTTCAAGAACATGGATGAGAGCGATGTCTTTGGAAGTACACCTTTTATGAAAGAAATTTACATATCTGATACTGATACTCATTTATACAGCTGGTTTGTTTTCACACATTGGTTTACTCATTGGTCCGAGTTTAATTAGTGTGGTTAGCAATATATAATTGCTACTTGCCTTTCATCTACAGGTATGATTATATTAAAAAATTTGCAACTAGACAAAAAGAAATCATTTTGTTGATTTTGCAATCTTAAATGTTTAAAGAAGCAGAGTATCAGTAGTTCTTAAAAGCGAATATGAACACAAAATGCAAGAAGCAATGGACAATTATTTACAGCAGATAAAGCTTGGTAGAAGTTCTTCCAGTTTAAGCAACTAAAAAAAGAGGGTAACAATGCTAGATTAAAACACAAAAAGTTTCAAAAAAGGAGTAGACACAGGTAAGGGAACTTAAGTCAAACCAAGGATTAAAAAGAAAAGATATTCTAGCCATATATGCCCATGAATTTTTTAAGGTTAAAGCATTTAATCTGATGCCTTTAATGAACTCAATAGACCTACAGTTGCTTGAAATTGCTCTTACCAGAACAAGAATGAGCAATATCTTTGGAGGCAATCATTTTTTGCAGCACACAATTTATGATTATCAGGAAGATGATATCTATACAGAAACAAAATCTGAACGTTGATGAAATCTTTTGATAGAGTTTTTCTGCTTCAAGGATATATGGAAAAGCTTGTACATTTTACAAGCACAGGTGGGTAAATATAAGCTTAATTTTAAGATGGTTTCTTTCAGCACTGTAAACTAGAATTCCTTATGCTTATAACAGAATAAAATTTTGGTACTTACGAATATGATTACTATATAATTTATGAAGTCTATTAGTCTACTCAAGCCAGTTGCAGGTTCTGTTGTCCTAGTGCTGCTAGAAACTTTTCAACAAGCAATACCTTCAAACTTTCTCATGCTTGAAACAGTATCAGTTTGAATGAGAATGAAAATTCATCATCATTGGGAAATACTCACTTTCCTAGTAAATGGTTCTATCCTTGAGCTAAGCATTGTGATCAAGATGATATCCAATTGAAATCGTCCATCTTGTTCTCCACAATGACAGTCACCTGCTTAATTTGATTGAGTTGCTTCTCTTAAAAACCCAACATAAATGCTAGGAACAAAAAAATCTCTGATATCTAGCAATTAACATTACGTTTAGAAGTGGACTTGAGATTTTGAAATTTCCCTGGCCAGGACAGCTGAAAATTTGCATGCTTATCATTTGGGACTCTCAACTGTTCAGCAGGAGATCAAACCAGCCCTTTTGCCCATATTTAACTGATAACATAGAACCAGCTAATCTTAAAACTTTAAATACAACTGGCTGGTCCACCGCAAAAGGTAAAGGGTAAGGATTAGGGTAAAGTTTTTTTATTTTTCTTGTCACACTCATTCCTAGACTTTGTTCCTCTTGGCCACAGCATGCTACTTCAGTTGTCCACTGAATTTGGCTGCCACATTTCACACTCCAAAATCCTAGCTTCGGATTGTCACATATTACATTGTCAATGAACAAAATTTCCAAGGAAGAGACTCAACCTTAAGTAGGATAATTGACCTTGCACATCGCATTTGAGTGATTGAACATAAGACCAGAAGCAGCAGGAAGAATTTGGAAGGTTTTCTAATGTTAACTACGATGGCTTGTTTTGATACGGGAACAGATAGAAGTAAGAACTCACCACATAAAGATAGCTACTTGTCTATGTAATTAAAGAAAACATCATGCAACAATCTACAACATCAGTACTTGAACAAAACCTTCTAAAGATATAAAGCAGAATTACCTCAAGGAAGGCCTTGAGAATCCACAAGGCCGCCAGTATCAGTACCCCGTTGACCGAGAACCCCACCTATTCGAAAATCAACAAAAAATAACCATCAGATGCACCTTCGCGATCCTCAAATTTCCCACCAAACGCAAACAGAAAAATTGGAGGAAGAGAAAAACAACCTAACTAGCAGACCTAAAATTCGATCATCGCTGACACGGAAAGGTTGGGCATACCAATTTAGTGGAAATGGCAGGAGGCAGCATCGCCCGGACGGCCCTTCGGGCCCGTCGAGAGATCTTTCGGAACACGCTGTGTAGGAACCTCGCGAGAAGATCCAAACTCCTGTCATCCTCATCGTCATCATCGTCGTCGTCCTCCCCATAACTTTGGCCGCCGAGATCGCCAACCCACGCCCGAGGGTCGGGAACCACAGCCACTGCCTCCTGGTGGCCAAAAGACCAGAATTTTCGATCCGAGGTGCAACCTTTACCAGGTTTATATGCCTCTTTGGAATAATTCGAGGTAAGGGGTCAGAGGAGTGATTCGATACCTGGGAATAAGAGGAGAACCTCTTGGAAGCATACGGAAGAGGGGAAGAGAGCCGAGAGGAAGGAGGGAGAGCGAGCGAGCGAAGAAGGAGATCGCGGCGACGGTGGCTACTGGAGGGGCGCGGCCATCGGAGGCGAGAAGAGGAGAAAGAAACGGAAACAGAGGAAGCCGCCATGGGATACGACAGCAAAGGTGGAGCAGTTAATGTCTTTTTATTTCTTTTAAAACACCGAAGATCTACCTGTGTTTTAAGTTTATTTACACATTATTTATCTGCTTTTTTCAAAAGAAAAATCGATAAATTCCTAAGAAAGCCTAAGATTTGGCTTATTTTTATGGAGCATCTCTTATTTTATAAGAGATGAGATTAACCCTAATTTTTATCTTATCGATTATTACCTCCACTTTATCATCGCATCGTGATTGCTAGTTGCCTCACCCCATCACGACGCCCTAACATATGACATTATTACCTCCACATGGTCATCTATATCATCTCGTTACACTCGTCACCAGTTGTACTGTTGCCCTTATATCCTCGTTGGTCACTACCAAAGCAAATGTTCCTCTCCTTTGCATAAACCATCGTATCTCCTCGAGTTGCTCTGCTCCCCGAATCGAGCAACAAACAAGGAGCGAAAGTAACGAGATGGAAGTAAGTAGGGGCATACTCCTTCCATGAGAGCTCAAAATATAAAAGGGGATAGATGAGGGTGAGGGTGGTTGGGACGGACGAGGGGCGAAAGGACGAAGGTCAATAACAATTTTCTTTTTTAAAAAATACGACACAATATGTGGAAAAAAAATAAAAACTTGGGATTTTTTTGAAGTGAATTTCTTAAACTTATCAAAAGAACATTTCAAACCTAAATAACCATACTGAGTGTCTTATCCAAGAAAAATCATACTGAGCCACTCAGAAAGGGTGAAGTGAGTTTCTTAAACTAGTCAAAAACACATTTCAAACCGAAATAACCTGATTTAATCCAAAGTGTAACTTGTTCAAGACCATCATCCCATGCCGATCCCATCACATTCAAGTCCTAAGAAAATTCAAATCAAATCCTTGTCGCGCTATCAGTTGTAAGAGTTAAACAGAGTTGAAAACCATCATTTCATTTTTCCTATCATAACAATTATATTTAATACTATATGTAACAACACTAAAAATGGAACATGATCAACACCCTTTTCACGAACAAAATGTTCACTATAAATAAAGTCTTCAAAGGAAAAATAAAGATCATGGACCCGACCACCATTATAAGAGTACAAATGCGTAACAAAGACCACAATAAAGTTACAAAGAACAGTATCTGGGCCACTTACATGTACCTGTAAAAACACAACAGATTAACTCCAAAATTATCATAAACGCTTTTTATAGGCAATAATCCTCTTAAGATAAACTGACCAACTATGATTCTTGTCCACAAGCTCAGCCAGTTCAGCAATTAATTTTTGGCTTTGGCCTTGATCGATGCAGCACACGTAGATCTAGGATGATAAAATTATGGGACTTCCAGAAAAAATGCAAAGCCAAAGCCAAGATACATAAATGAGACTTCAAAGCCAAAAAGACTATCATCTCCAACAATTTAAACACCAGAAAACTTCACTCAAAACTGCCCTGTTCAGAAAACTCACCTATCATTGCCTCGTACTTTTGGGCAAGTGAACTCTGGTGATCCACTGCACTGCTAAGCATGTTTCAGAAAACCAATGCCTTATCAAGTTCCAGAGCAAGAATCCTCCACGGCCACCTCTTCAGATGAATCATATGCCCTGATGACGCTCTTGCTTACAGTATATTACACATGAGCTAAATGCTGCATCTAAGTGGACATGCTCTTGTACAGCATTAAGGGTATCACAACTCTACCGAAGTCCAGGGGTGCTGAAGACATCGGACAATTAATACTCTATTTTACTTGTAAAATTTTAATGTCTCGAGAACCTATTGGTGGCAATACCTAGTAACTTGTGACAAAATATTGGAATAATTTTGACAACAAACAATCAACTAATACAGTTTCTTGTCCAATTTAGTATCTCCATCTTGTTTCGAACTACTACTGCTTGGGTAAGCTGAGGATTTCGATTTGTTGTACTCCAAGAGCTGTGTATGTAGAAAAAATTCTTGTGAGCTCATTTCATTAGAAAATCTAAATTAAGATTTGAAAATAATTCATCAAACTGTTAGAACCCTTGTAGATTCTAAACTTAGGGTTGATCTTTTTAGGGGATCGATCTCCTTGGAACTCTATAGGGGTTCCTTCCTCCAAGTTGCTGCTCAAAGGCTGCAGAAAAGATTCATCTATTGCTTAAGAAAAGAGGAGGTATACATAGCTATTTATAGGGCTTCTAAACCCTAACTCCTACTCAAGACTCCTACTTCTAACCAACTCATAATATGACTCCTACTCAAGACTCTTATTCCTTTATAACTTCTAATTCTTCTATAAGAAACAACCTTCTAATCCTAGCCGGCCTCTTCATCTCTTTAATAGGGGTCGGCTTATATAAATTTTACATGAATGTCCCTCTCAATTAGAACTCTCCTAGCTAGAGTCCTAACAGACCCGCCCTCTTCAAATCAGCTTTGTCCTCAAGGCTGAGATTCCATAAACTCAAGGAACCGGGTCTTCAGCTCCTCATATGGTTCCCATGTGGCGTCTTCAAGTGGTAAATTATTCCAATGCACTAGTACTTCAGTAAAGGGACGTCGGCGACGCATCACGATCCTGCGATCGAGGATGGCTTGTGGTTGAGCTTGAATAACTCCATCCTCAGCGGTGTTGGGCAGTTGGATCTGGGGTGACTCGTGTTCTCCCAACTTGGGCTTCAGGCATGACACGTGGAAGACAAGGTGAATTTTGGCATCCTCAGGTAATTTAAGT
>LVTN01002132.1:26500-38206 GCA_001649415.1 Musa itinerans | reverse complement strand
ACTCTTGAAGTGTCCCGGCTTCTTGCATTCATAGCATATCACTTGTTCTTTTTTTGGTTCAAATTTATTTTTAGTATCATTTTTAGTATCATAGCATTCACTCTCCAATGGTCTCACTCGGTTTCATTCAAACAACTCATAAGAATGCACTAAAAGGTTAATTTTTGACTCCTTCACTCTACTAATGCATTCATGAGTCACTTCGAGTGTGTGCCAAATGTCAAAAGTTGTTTCACAAATCGAAACTCGATTAAACTCATTTTTATCTAATGCACAAAACAAGGCATTCATAACTTTTGTGTCTAAAGCGAAAGTCTTCTTCTCCAAATCATTTCAATAGTTCATTAGAAGAGAAGACTTTTGAAAGCCATTTTCTACAATATTTCATAATTTGAAATCCATTGAAATTAGGAAGATCCTCATTCTAGTCTTCCAATATGTGCAATCCGTCCCATTAAACATGGACGGACGTGTAATTGAATGATTCTTTAAGTTGCCGACAAATGCCATCTCTCTTGGGTTTAAAACTAAATGAGAGTGAACCTTGCTCTTATACCAATTGTTAGGATCAAGAGTGGCACTAAGAGAAGGGGTGAATTAGTGCAGCAGAAAACTTTCATGATTTCAGAAAATTATTCATTTTGTGTAATCCGTCCCATTGAATATGGGCAAACATGTAATTGAATGGTCCTCTAGGTTACCGGCAAATGCCATCTCTCTTGGGTTTAAAACCAAATGAGAGTGAACCTTGCTTTGATACTAATTGTTAGGATCAAGAGTGGCACTAAGAGGGGGGGTGAATTAGTGTGGCGGAAAACTTTCACGATTTCAGAAAATTGTTCATTTCGTTTAAAACTGATTCCGACAAAACTGGTTTCGATTCAATCTATTTCGGAGAGAAGTTGAACTTGAAAGCTTTCATAAAAGTGCAAGAGAAGATTAAGCAGGTTTGCAGTAAAGTAAATTGCACAAATGAAAAGCAAACCGGAATTTAGAGTGGTTCGGTCAAGGTGACCTACATCCACTTTCGGATTCCTTCTCCGACGAGGTCACCGGCATCCACCAAAGTCCTTCATTCAATAGGTGAAGACCGAATACCTCTTTACAGCACATTCTCCTTTTCCCGGGTTTAGGAGACAACCCTTACAATTCTCACTCCTCTTTCTTGGATGGTTATAAGGCTAAGAGATGAAGGAGGAGAACTCTAACTTTTACAACACTTTTATGACTCAAGACTTCAAGATTAAGCTAATACTTTTGTGCCTCTTCATACATAAAAGGGTGAGGTTTTTATGGGCCCTAATAGCTTCAAAATTAGAGCCAAAAAGTGTCACATCCATGGAATCCGTGGTACTGGCGGTACCACCGTCATTACTGGGCGGTACTACCACCGTTGATCTGACACTAGGCAATACCACCACCGAACAGGGGCGATACCACTGCTGACAGCACTGTTGCCAGCGGTACCACCGCCTAGTCTTGGCGGTACCACCGCCTAGAAATCCAGGGGCACTGTCTTCCAAGCGGTGGTGCCACCACCGGTCAAGAATTCAAGAGCTGAATTAGCAGCTTACTTCGACCCAATTTAGCCCTGTTAAGGGTCTAGTTGGCCCCTAATTAAGTTAGTGGGATTACCTCTCAATCCTAACTTAATTTATGCTCTAACTATGATAATTAAGACATAATTTATAGTGCTTCTTGTTCCAGTGCGTCAATTGCTCTTCCGGCGAGCTTCCGGCGTACTTCCGACGAACTCTCGGTAATGTTCTGGCGAACTCCCAGCAAGCTCCTAGACTTTATGACGACCATCTTGGTGAGTTCCAACGAGCTTCTTTAGTAAGCTCCTGGACTTCTAAGTTGGTTCAGGCAGAACTTCCGACAAATGTCCGGACTTCCATCGAACTCTCGAACTCCCAATGAGTTCTCGATCTTAACTCCAGCACAACACCTGCTTTATGTCTTACTACTATCATAGTTAATCCTGCACACTTTTCTCAACATATAGATTAGATCAAACAAATTACAATTGACTTCATCACCAAAATCCGAGATTCAACAAGCAAACCATTGAATTGTTTCCAAACCACTCAACTCTTCTAGATCTACATATTTTCCCTTATGCACATTTCTAGACTCAAAAGTTGAAAATTTTAGGGCATGATTATATGAGTCAAATAATGTGGAGTCAAAGGTTTCATCTAATCTCCTCTTTCCTTTGTCCATTGAGGATCTTCTATGTGCCATGAGAACTACATATATTACCAATAATAAGAGGCAAGATCAAGTAATAGATTGAGAATGAGAGAAAGGTTTAAGAGTTACCCTTGTAGTTAATCTTCTAGTGATCACGAAGGGGTTGAGATGGATCCTTAGCTTTGCAAAATAGAGGGGTTTTCTTGAGTTTCTAGAGGTAGAGTGAGAGGAATGAGGAGTGAAGAGCAGTTTAGAGGGCTATAGAGAAAGTTGGGGGTGGTTCTACCGCCGACCCTAACTAGGACTTTTATGGTGGAGGGTTACGGGTGGTAGTACTGCCAATTGGGTAGTGCTACCACTTGTTAGTAGTGCTTTCTGGTGGTGCTACCACAGTTCAGTGGTGCCACCACTAGTGCACTGTTTACACCTAATTGCAACATTCACTTTATCCTATATTTAAACATTCAAGCTAGTACAATTTGCTTTATGAATTGTGCAACCTAGCCTCTTGTGCATGCAAGACTTTCTCTTTTTCTAGCATTTTTGTATTTCTTTTGGGATGCTAGCAAGCGATGCTCTTGCTTCTTCTTTAAGATGAACAAACATCGCATGGTGCAAATATTTAATGATACAAATATTACAATCATCACATGAATGAAAGAGAGATTAAGTCATGAATCCAAAAGTCTATGAATCAAAGCACTACTTTTGCAAATAGAAAGAAGGAGCGATAGGAATCGATCTCGATTTAAGAGGAAAAACTCAAGTTATAAAAAACTAAGAATTTCGAAATAATACATAAGACGAATTCATGCATTAGGAAGATTTAACAAGCCTAATTCTCTTCTAATAAAATTAAATTATTTCTCATTCAATGGTTTTATAAAAATATTAGCTAATTGATGTTTTGTATTAATAAATTTCAAAGATATATCATGATTATTAACATGATCTCTAATAAAATGATGCTTAATATCAATATTCTTAGTTCTAGAGTATTGAATGAGAGTTTTTGTTAAGCATATTACACTAGTATTACCGCATTTTATAGGAATATTTTTCAAGTAAATTCCATAATCTTCTAAAGTGTTTTTTCATCCATATAACTTGTGCACAACATGCGCCTACTGTTATATACTCAGCTTCGGTTGTAGATAATGCAACCGAGTTTTGTTTCTTGGAAGACCAAGAGACAAGTGCATGACCTAAGAGTTGACACATTCTTGATATACTTTTTCAATCTACTTTATATCCAACAAATTATGCATTGGTATAAGCAATTAATTCAAAGTTTTTGGATTTTGGATATCATAATCCCAGATTATGAGTTCCTTTTAGGTATTTAAAAATCTTTTTAACAACTTTAAAGTGAGATTGCTTGAGATTAGATTGAAATCTAGCACAAAGTCTAATACTAAACATAATGTCCGGTAACTACCTATCATGCCTCTATAAGTCTTTTGATCAAAACTTTCTCCATCATGGCCCATATCTAACTATGTGGAAGTGCTCATTGGTGTGCTAATAGCCTTAAAACTATCTATACTGAACCGTTTTAATAGATCTATATTTAGTTTGACTAACAAAAAATTCATCACTTAGTTGCTTAATTTGTAATCCTAAGAAGAAGGTTAATTCATCAATTAAACTCATTTCAAACTATTGGCACATACTCTTGGTAAAAGACTCACATAAAGACTCATTTGAAGAACCAAAAATGATATCATCAACATAAATTTGACCTTTAAGAAAATAATTTTTAAAATATTTAATAAACAATATGGAATGAATCTTGCCTTTCAAAAAATTATTCTTAATTAGAAAGGAACTAAATCTCTTATACCAGGCCCTTAGGGTTTGTTTCAAACCATAAAGAGTCTTAGATAACTTAAAAATATGATTAGAAAAAATAGTATTCTCAAATTTGGGTGGTTGTTCAATATAAACTTTTTCAAAAATAAAGCCATCAAGAAAATACTTTTAACATCCATTTAAAATAACTTAAAATTATTATAACTAGCATAGGCAAGGAGAATCCTTATGGTTTCAAGTCTAGCCATAGGAGTGAAAGTTTCTTCATAATCGATACCTTCTTCTTGGTTGAAACCTTCGGTCACTAATCTAACTTTATTTCTAACTACGATATCACATTCATCTTGTTTGTTTCTAACGACTTATTTAGTACTAATTACTAAATGATTACTAGGTCTAGGAACAAGCTTTTAGACCTCATTTCTCTCAAACTGATTTAATTCCTCTTGCATTGTAATAACCCATGAATCGTCTTTTAAGGCTTCGTCAATACATTTTGGTTCAATTTGAGATAAGAAGGCTGCATTAGCATAAAAATTCTTAAATGAAGAGTGAGTTATTAGTAGATGGATAAGCATCTGCATACTTTCAATCCTTAGGTAAAGATTCTTTAGAAGAAGATGCATCCAAGTTGCTTGGGAGAGGAGAGTTTTCATTCAAATTTAAAGCATCAAAATTAAAATCATCATCAAAACTATTTTCTTAAATTCGGGAAGCTCATTAAAAACAACATAAATAGATTCCTCTATAACCAAAGTTCTTTTATTAAATACATGAAAAGCTTTAGACATAGAGGAATAACCAAGAAAAATGCCTTCACTAGATTTTGCATCAAATTTTTCTAAGACATCTTTTTCATTTAAAACAAAACATATACAATTGAAAACTTTAAAATATGAAATATTTGGTCATTTGTTGTTCCATAATTCATAGAGAGTTTTGGAAAGTAATGGTCTTATGAGAACCCTATTCACAATATAGCATGCCATGTTAATGACTTTGGCCCAAAAATATTTGGGTAGGCTATGTTTGTTTAACATGATTCTTATCATTTCTTGTAAGCTCATATTTTTTCTTTCAACTACTCCATTTTGTTGTGGATTTCTTGGACTAGAAAAATGATGGTTATACCCATTTGACTCACCAAATTTTAAAAATCACGGTTTTGAAACTTACCACCATGATCACTTCGAATAGACAAAATCATAAAGCCCTTTACATTTTAAACAAGTTTACAAAAGTTTGAAAAACATTTAAAGTAATCACTTTTGTGTACCAAGAATCATTGTCCAATCTCCTATGCTAAAGTCATGCATCATTGTCTAAAGTTGAAAAACATGTTTCATCATAAAAATCATCAATATCAATAGTATACATATTATTATTTTTTAAGACAATCATAGATCTATTTTTGTGTGGTATTTCAATTATACAAGTATTAGATTCAAATTTAATAATATATCCTTTATCACATAATTGACTAATGCTTGATAGATTATATTTTAAACCATTTACTAATAATATATCTTTAATTAAAAGATTTGACTTATTACGTATGGTTCCTTTGCCAATAATTTTTCCTTTGTTGTTGTCTCCGAAGGTGACATACCCTTCGTCTTGGCTAGTGAGCTTAAAGAAGTATGTTAGATCTCTAGTCATGTGTCTTGAGCATCCACTATCAAGGTACCATCTCTTGCTCCTAGCTTTTGATTGTAAACATATCTACAAGAAAAGAGGTTTTCTTTTAGGTACCCATTTTACTATAGGTCCCTCATTAATAGATCTACCTGTTTTGGCTATTGGCGCTGAGTTATTTAAGGTTCCTTTATGAACCCAAACTAATTTGCATGGACTATACTTTCTAAGAGAACATCTATAGGCACACTATCCATATTTGCCATAAAAATTACATTTATCTCTAGGTGAGACATATAATGTAAATCCTTTAATGAAGATAGTTGCTTTTATTGAGTGTTACTCACAAAGCCAATTCCTTTCTTTCTATGAACATGACCTTTATTAGCAAAGATCATGTTTAGAGATTTATTACTTATTTTAAAATTTTCTAATATTTTTTGTAGTAAAACATTTTCTTTCTTAAGTGAATCTATCTCTTCACACTTAGTGCAACTATCATGCTCATTTTTTAATCTATCAAATTTACTAACAAGAGAAGCATGCTCTTTTTTTAACAACTAATATTTTTTATCAACTAGCTTACATTCATCATATAGATCATTAAAATCAATAAGTAAATTATCATAAGTTAAATGAGATTCGATTGAGTCACTTACCTTATCTTTGAGCGCCATTAGAGAGTAATTTGCAACTTCGTCTTTATTGATTGGCTCCTCGTCTTCGGATGCACTCGAATCATCCCAAGTTGCTTTGAGCGCATTCCTTTTCTTTGGTAGCTTCTTTTTCACTTAGGGACATTCATTTTTGAAGTGCCTTGGCTTCTTGCATTCATAGCAAATTATTTGGTTTTTTTTTAGTTCACTTTTGTTCTTAGTGTCTTGTTTTGTTTTGTTCCTTTTTAATAATTTTTTAAACCTTCTTGTAAGAAGTGTCAAGTCATCATCATCATCCTCACTTGAGTTTTCACCCAAATGGCTTTCTTTGGTTCTAAGTGACATATCCTTCCTGTTCTTTGGAAGGTTATTCTCAAGTTCATCATATGCTATACACGTCATTTCATAAGTTATCAAGAACCCGATAAGTTCTTTAAGCAAAAAGTTATTTAGATCCTTTACTTATTGTATTGTTGTTAATTTAGGATTCTAACTTTTTAGAATGGATCTTAATATATTGTTAACAAGTTCAAAATTAGAAAATCTTTTATCAAGTACTTTTAGACCATTAACGACATATGTAAAACTAGTGTATATATCTCCAATGGTCTCGCTTGGTTTCATATGAAACAACTCATAGCTATGAACCAAAAGATTAATTTTTAACTCTTTAACCCTACTTGTGCCTTTGTGTATGACTTAGAGTGTGTGCCAAATCTCATGTGCAGTTTCGTATAGAGAAACTTGATTAAATTCATTTTTATCAAGAGCGTAAAATAAAGCGTTCATCACTTTAGCATTCAAAGAGAAAGTCTTCCTCACCAAATCATTCCATTTGGTTTGAAAGACTTTTCAAAACCAGTTTCAACAATGTTTCATAAATTGAAATCCATAGAAAGTAAAAAAATTCTCATTCTAGTTTTCCAATATATATAGTCCATCCTATTGAACATAGGAGGACGAGTGATAAAAAGACCCTCTTGATTGCCAGAAAAGTCATTTCTCTTGGGTGTTAAACCAAATGAGAAAAACCTATGTTATGATATCAATTGTTAAGACCGAAATTGACACTAAGAGGGGGAGTGAATTAGTATTTTTGTTAAAAATATTAGTCTTAGAAAATCTTTGTTCGATGAAAATAATAATGAAAGCATGATTGACTTCGAGTAAGTAAACTAAACAATTAATTCATAATGTAATAGCAATGAAACATAAAAAGAAAGTGTAAACTGGATTTATAGTGGTTCGATCATCGTGACCTACATCCACTCTCAATTCCTCCTCCATTGAGGCCATTGACATCCACTAATGGTCTTTCTTCAATGGGTGAAGACCAACTACTCTCTTACAACTCTTTCTCCTTTTCACATGTTTAGGAGACAACCTTTACAAGCCTCACACAACTCTTAGAATGATCACAAAGCTAAAGGAGGAGGATACTTAGTACTTTTTCAACACTTTTACAACCCAAAATCTCAAGAATTTCGTTTACACTTTTGTATTATTTCATGTAGGAAAGAGTGAGGTATTTATAGGGCCTAATAGTTTAAAAAATGGAGCCAAAAAATGTCTCATCTCCCGTTTCCAGGGTACTGATGGTACCACCACCATTATTAGGTGGTACCATCGCCTATAGACTAACATTGGGTGGTACCACCGCTTGACAAAGCCTCAAAGACTGGGCTCTAGCAATACCATCGCTTGACAGGGTGGTACCACCACTTGGCAACATTAACTGTCGACGGTACCACCGCCTAGACTTCTTAGGAGGTCGAGCCTCAAGTGGTGCCACCGCTTGGGCTAGTTAAGAATTACTGAATGAGAAAAATAATAGGCTCAATTTAGTCCTAATTAGAGCCCAATTAGCCCCTAATTGAGTTAGTAGGATTTCTCTTTAAACTAACTCAAATTGAAACCCTAACTATGATAATTAAGGCTAAACAATTATAATACAAGCAATCCTAGTTGTTTGGCATGTCAATTGTTCATTTGAACTCCTAGAGAGACTTCTAATGAGCTTTCGGTGAACTCCTAGCGAGCTTCCAATGCATCATTTGAACCTTTGGCGTATCCTCGATTCTTTCGGCCCAATGCTCGATCTTCGACTTCAGCCCAACATTCGATTCTTTCTTTAATTGTTTGCCTTTTCACGATCGTAGTTAGTCTTGCATCAAGTCTTGCATCACTTATCTCAATACATGGATTATATCATTAATTCACCAATTGATTTTATCATTAAAATCTGAGATTCAACAAGTTTGACTAACAAAAGTTTCATCACTAAGTTATTTAATTTATAATCCTAAGAAAAAAGTTAATTCACCCATTAAATTCATTTCGAATTCTTGGCTTATACTATTGGTAAAAGATTCATACAAAGACTCATTTGAAGAACTGAAAATGATATCATCAATATAAATTTGAACAATAAGAAAATTATTTTTAAAATATTTAATAAACAATGTAGTACCGACCTTACCTTTCATAAAATTATTTTGAATAAAGAAAGAACAAAGTCTTTCATACCAAGCCCTAGGGGCTTGTTTTAATCCATAGAGAGCATTCTTATATTCGAATGGTTGTTCAACATAAACTTCTTCAAAAATAAAGCTATTTAGAAAAGTACTTTTAACATCCATTTGAAATAACTTAAAATTATTACAATAAGCATAAGCAATGAGTAACCTTATGGTTTCTAATCTAGCCACAGGAGTGAAGGTTTCTTTATAATCAATACATTCTTCTTGATTGAAACCTTTGGCCACTAACCTAGCCTTGTTTTTAACTATGATACCTTGTTTTTGGCCACAGGAGTGAAGTTTATCTTGCTTGTTTCTAAAGACCCATTTAGTACCAATTACTAAATGGTCACTAGGTTTAGGAACAAGCTTTCACACCTCATTTCTCTTAAATTGATTTAACTCATCTTGCATTACAATAACCCATGAATCATCTTTTAGGGCTTCGTCAATGCATTTTGGTTCAATTTGAGACAAAAAGGCTATATTAGTATAAAAATTCTTAAATGAAGAGCGAGTTTGAATACCCTTTGATATATCTCCTATGATTAGCTCCTTAAGATCAGTATCTACATACTTCCATTCCTTAGGTAAGGATACTTTGGAAGAGGATACATCTAAGTTGCTTGGCAAAGGAGAGTTTTCATTCAAATTTAAAGCATAAAAATCAAAATCATCATCAAAATTATTTTTCTTAAATTCAGGAAGCTCATTAAAGACAACATGAATAGATTCCTCTATAACCAAGGTTCTTTTATTAAAGACATGAAAAACTTTAGAAATAAAGGAATAACCAAGAAATATGCCTTCATCAGATTTTGCATCAAATTTTCCTAAGGCATCTTTTTTGTTTAAAATAAAATATTTATAATAAAAAACTTTAAAATATGAAATGTTAGGTCTTTTATTATTTCATAATTCATAAGGAGTTTTGGAAAGTAATGGTCTTATGAGAACCCTATTTATGACATTGCATGCCATGTTAATGGTTTTAGCCCAAAAATATTTGAGTAAGCTATGTTCATTTAACATAGTTTTTGCCATCTCTTGTAAGCTCATATTTTTTCTTTCAACTGCTCTATTTTATTATGGATTTCTTGGGTAGGCTATGTTGTACCCATTTAACTCACAAAAAATTTAAAATCATAATTTTGAAACTCACTATTGTAATCACTATGAATAGACGAAATCATAAAGCCCTTTTTATTTTTAACAAGTTAACAAAATTTAAAAAATTCACTTTTATGTGCCAAGAATTATGTCCAAGTATATATACTATAATCATCAACAATTACAAAGGCATATTTACTACCTTTTGGACTTGTTGTATCAATTGGTCCAAATAAATCCATATGGATCAATTGTAGTAGTCTAGAGGTGCTTAATTGATTTTTTGATTTGAAACTACTTTTTATTTATTTTCTTAGTTGATATGCCTTATAAACTTTGTCTTTGACGAACTTGATATTAGGCAATCCTCCTACAAGTTCTCTAGTTAAAATTTGAGAGATTAGTTTCATGCTAGCATGACCTAATCTTCTATGCCAAAGCCATGCATCATCATAAACCAAAATATACGTTTAATTGTAAAAATCATCAATATCAATAGTATACATATTATTATTTTTTAAGACAATCATAGATATATTTTTGTGTGGTATTTCAATTATGCAAGCATTAGATTCAAATTTGATGATATATCCTTTATCACACAATTTACTAATGCTTAGTAGATTATGTTTTAAACCATTTACTAATAACACATCTTCAATTAAAATGTTTGACTTATTACATATGGTTCCTTTGCCAATAATTTTTCCTTTGTTGTCTCCGAAGCCGAAGGTGACATACCCATCGTCTTGGCTAGTGAGCTTAGAGAAGTGTGTTGGATCTTTGGTCATATGCCTTGAGCATCCACTATTAAGGTATCATCTTTTGCTCCTAGTTTTGATTGTAAATATTTCTACAAGAAATGAGATTTTCTTTTAGGTACCCATTTAACTTTGGGTCCCTCATTAATAGATCTACCTATTTTAACTATTATCGTTGAGTTATTTAAGGTTCCTTTAGGAACCTAAACTAATTTATGTAGACTATACTTATTAAAAGAACATCTATAGACATAATGTCCATATTTTCTATAAAAATTACATTTATCTCTAAGTGAGACATGTAATGTAGATGCTTTAATGAAGATAGTTGGCTTTTGTTGAGTGTTACTCACAAAGCAAATTCTTTCCTTTTTATGAACATGACCCTTATTAGTAAGAATCATTGCGCTAATTCCGATTCTTCAGCGCATCGTCCTCTCTTGTGGCTTGTTGCCCAATCGGCGGGTGAACTCCGCCACCCCGATATCTTTGGCACAATTCCGCTCTCCTTGGCCTGATGCCCGACGTCCGAAGCCTTCTGCCGTCCAATATCCTGACGTGATCTCCTCCGGTACAACGTCAATTCCTCCTGCGTCAACTATCTAATCCTGATCGAGTAGACCTGCATCACTCAAAATGCAGTTAAACATCTAAACACAATCAATTAGTTTCATCATCAAAATCCGAGATTCAACAATTAATGTATAATTTGTAACTTCTTTCTTGGTAGGCTCCTCATCTTCGGATACACTTGAGTCATCCCAAGTAGCTTTAAACACTTTCTTTTTCTTTGATAGCTTCTTCTTTACTTGGGGACATTGTTAGGACTCTAGCTAGGAGAGTCCTAATTGAGAGGGACATTCATATAAAACCTACTTAAGCTGACTCCTATTAAAGAGGTGAAGAGGCCGGCTAGGATTAGGAGGTTGTTTCTTAGAGAAGAATTATGAGTTGTAAAGGAATAGGAGTCTTGAGTAGGAGTCCTATTAGGAGTTAGGGTTTAGAAGCCCTATAAATAGC
>LVTN01002132.1:1073-16071 GCA_001649415.1 Musa itinerans | reverse complement strand
ATCACCATCAAGGAGAAGTACCCAATACCAGTGGTGGATGAACTTCTTGATGAATTAAAAGGAGCTTGAGTCTTCACGAAGTTGGACCTCCGATCCGGTTACCACCAAATTCGGCGGCCAAGTTGCAGCTCCTACTCTTTAACGGTGCTCTTTATACGAACGGACGAAACATGGCGATTGTGTGTTGATTACCGAGCTCTCAACGGTATAACCATCAAGGACAAATACCCTATTCCAATAGTAGATGAATTTCTAGATAAAAAGGAGCACAAATCTTCACAAAGCTGGACCTTCGATCCAGGTATCATCAAATACGAGTGTGCGAAGACGACGTACCGAAAACTGCCTTTCGAACACACAACGACCACTACGAATTTTTGCTTTCTTCAAAAAAAGGTAGAATATCTTGGGCATATCATATCAGAGGAATATGTGATAGAGGACCCCTCCAAAATTGAAGCAATGCAGAACTGGCCGACCTCGAGGATCATAAAATTGCTACATGGCTTTCGCGATTTAACATGCTACAACCGCAAGTTCATGAAAAACTATGGAAAGATCAGTGCACCACTCACTTCTCTACTGAAAAAAGATGCCTTCTAATGGTCGGACAAAGCCTCTGCTGCCTTTGACAAACTTAAGGCAGCCATGACGACGATGCCGGTGCTAGCGCTACTAGATTTCAACCGACCCTTCATCATTGAGGCCGATGCATCTGGCGTTGGAATTAGAGACATTCTCATGCAAGATGGTCAACCACTCACATACACTAGCAAGGTATTATCTCCCTCCCATCAAAACATGTTAGCATCTGATAAGGAGATGCTCGCCATTGTGCACGCAGCAACGAGGTGGAGATCATACTTGATCGGGCGATGCTTTCAAATCAAGACCGACCATAAAAGCCTAAAATATTTCTTGGAGCAGAAGATATCTTCCCTCGAGCAGCAAAAATAGGTAACAAAGCTTCTTGGATATGATTATGAAATCACTTACAAAAAGGGGAAAGAGAATATTGTTGCAGATGCGCTTTCATGGCTACCCAAGCAAGCTGAATTTCTGGTCATTTCACTTTCGACTAGTGACTTCCTTACGGATATTAAGAGGGAATGGCAGGAAGATCTGGAGACTAGTAAGATCATAAAAAAATTGGAGGAAGCACTAAGCTCCGTGGCTCATTACAATTGGGACTCAAAAGAATTATGCTATAAGGGACGCATTATGCTTGTGACAAATTCTACTTGCATCTTCATGAGCAGATTTTGGACAGAATTATTCCATATGTAGGGTACTAAATTGAAAGGGAGTACGGTATATCACCCACAAACTGATGGCCAGACGAAAGTTGTAAACAGGTGCTTGGAGGCAGCCCAAAGCCATCCACCAAATATGACTACCCAAGGAGAACTCCAAACCCAGCCAAGTGCCATTATTGATCGATGGATCGTGACTCGACGTTGATGACCCACTACTGAAGTGCTAATACAGTGGGCAAACCTACCAACAAAAGATGCCACTTGGGTGAACTATGATGACTTAAAGATCAAATTCCCAAATCGTCAACCTCGAGGACAAGGCTGATTTGAAGAGGGCGGGTCTATTAGGACTCTAGCTTAAAGAGTCCTAATTGAGAGGGACATTCATGTAAAACCTACCTAAGCTAACCCTATTAAAGAGGTGAAGAGGCCGGCTAGGGTTAGGAGGTTGTTTCTTAGAGAAGAATTAGGAGTTGTAAAGGAATAGGAGTCTTGAGTAGGAGTCCTATTAGGAGTTAGGGTTTAGAAGCCCTATAAATAGCCATGTATTCCTCCTCTTTTGATAAGCAATAGATGAATCTTTTCTGCAGCCTTTGAGCAGTAACTTGGAGGGAGGAACCCCTATAGAGTTTCAAGGAGGCCGATCCCCTAAAGAGATCAACCCCAAGTTTAGAATCTGCAAGGGTTCTAACAGACATTCATTTTTAAAGTGCCCTGGCTCTTAGAGTCATAGCAAATTATTTGGTCCCTTTTTAGTTCACTTTTATTTTTTTGGTAAGTTAGTTCACTTTTGTTCTTAGTGTTTTATTTTGTTTTGTTCTATTCTTTTTTAAGAATATTTTAAACTTTCTTGTAAGAAGTGCCAAGTCATCATCATCATCGTCACTTGAGTTTTCACCCAAGTGACCTTCTTTAGTTTTAAGTGTCATATCCTTCCTGTTCTTTGGAGGGTTATTCTTAAGTTCATCATGTGTTATACACGTCATTTCATTGGTCATCAAAGACCTAATAAGTTCTTCAAAAGGAAAGTTATTTAGGTCTTTTGCTTCTTATATTGTTATTACTTTAGGATCCCAACTTTTTGGAATGGGTCTTAATATATTATTAACAAGTTTAAAATTAGAAAAACTTTTACTAAGTGTTTTTATACCATTGATGATATTCGTAAAACGGGTGTTTATGTCTCCAATGGTCTCTCTTGGTTTCATATGAAACAACTCACAGCTATGAACCAAAAGATTAATTTTTTATTATTTAACCTTACTTGTGCCCTCGTGTGTGACTTTGAGTGTGTGCCAAATCTCATGTGTAGTTTCACATATAAAAACCTGATTAAATTTGTTTTTATCGAGAGCGTAAAACAAAGCGTTCATTGCTTTAGCATTCAAAGATAAAGTATTCTTCTCTAAATTATTCCATTCGTTCATTGGTTTGGAAGACTTTTCAAAACTGCTTTCAATAATATTCTATAAATCGAAATCCATAGAAAATAAAAAAATTCTCATTCTAGTTTTTCAATGCATGTAGTCCGTCCCAATGAACATAAGATGACAAGTGATAGAAAGACCCTCTTGATTGTCGGTAAAAATCATTTCTCTTATATGTTAAAGCAAATAAGAAAAATCTTGGCTTTGATACCAACAATTAGGACCGAAATTGACACTAAGAGGGGTGAATTAGTGCTTATGTAAAAACGTCAAGTATTTAAAAAAATTATTTCGATAAAATCATATTGAAAATGTGTTTAAACTTAAAGAAAGTGTGAAGTGGAGTGAGCATCCTAATCAGTAAGTAATATAAAGGAAAAAGGGCAAAGAAGAGAAGACACACCAATTTTATAGTGGTTTGGTTGTCATGACCTATGTCCACTCTTGATTCCTCTTCCATTAAGGTCATCGGCTTTCACTATTGATCTTCTTTCAATGGGTGAAGATCAATTACCCTTTTCCAACCCTATTCTCCTTTTCATAGGTTTAGGAGATAACCTTTATAGTTCTCTCAGGCCTCCTTTAAACATAATTTACACTTAGGGAAGAGGAGGGGAACTATCAAGGAATCACAATAACATTTTCTCACTTAGATCATAAGTTTTTTGTTCACACTTTCATGTTCTTTCATGTAGGAAAGAGTGAGGTATTTATAGGCCCCAAATGACTTAAAAAATGAAGCTAAAAAGTGTCTCATCTCGAGTTTCCGGGTACCTAAACTTTTTCTTTTAAGAAATTCATCTATGATGATGATGTTATATTATTGTTGAACAAATATCTATGTTCTTAATGTTATTATGATCCTCTAGTTATTCTGAAGAAGATATACTATAAACCTATTATCATTATTAGTGATAGTGGAGGTTTGAAGTAGACTACAGTCCCGTATTATTCTAAAGAAGATATACTATAAACCTACAATTCCGAGCTCAAAACTATCAATTCCCGGAATTCCGGGGTCTAGCGGTTGCGCCGCCTGACTGGGGCGGTTGTACTGCCTGGCAGAGCTCGGAGACTGAGCCCTGGGCGGTGCCACCTCCTAACAGGGGCGGTTGCACTGCTTGGCAGATCTCGGAGACCGAGCTCAGGCGGTGCCACCTCCTAATAGCGGCAGTTGCACCGCCTGGCAGAGCTCGGAGACTGAGCCTTGGGCGGTGCCACCTCCTAATAGGGGCCGTTGCGCTGCTTGGCAGAGCTCGGAGTCCGAGCTCAAGCGGTGCCACCTCCTAACAGGGGCGGTTACACCGCTTGACAAAGCTCGGAGACCGAGTTCAAGCGGTTCCACCGCCTATCAGGGTTGGTTGCACCGCCCAGCCTAGCTCGAAGACTGAGCACTGGGCGATGGCACCGCCGACCCAGGTGGTGCCACCGCTGGCCAAGAAATCTGGGTCCGAATGGGCTAATCCATTCGGCCCAATTTAGGTTTGTTAGGGGCCCAATTGCCCCAAGATTAAGTTAATAGGATCACCTCTCATTTCTAACTTAATCAACGTGCTAACTACGTTATTTCTGAAGACATTTACTGCAACTTGCTCCGATGCGTCAATCGCTTCTTCCGGCGAGCTTCCGGCGATCTTCTGGGGAACATCCGAGACTGAGCCCTGGGCGGTGCCACCGCCGACCCAAGCGGTGCCACCTCTAGCAAAGAAATCTGGGTCCGAATAAGCTAATCCATTCGGCCAAATTTGGGTTTGTAATAACCTCCGACGACCGTCCGGACTTCCGTCGAACTCTCGAACTCCCAACGTGATCATAGTCTTGACTCCGGCGTAACTCCTACTGCATATCTTACTTTCATCATAGTTAATCCTGTACACTTATCTCAACATATGGATTAGATAACAAATGACAATTGACTTCATCATCAAAATTCGAGATTCAATAGTACCACCACTAGTATTGGGCAGTACCACTGC
Source organism: Musa itinerans (assembly GCA_001649415.1). NCBI lineage: Eukaryota > Viridiplantae > Streptophyta > Magnoliopsida > Zingiberales > Musaceae > Musa > Musa itinerans. Next base: position 11,412 of record LVTN01002132.1, on the reverse strand, counting down.
TAATACTGGGCTATATCACAGCTAGTGCTAGGTGGTAGCACCGCTTGTAGACTTAAACTAGGTGGTACCACCGCCTAGTCTGGCTGGTACGATCACTTAACAAAGCCTTAGAGATTGGGCTCTAGCGGTACCACCGCTTGATAGGGCGGTATAGCCTAGTCTAGCGGTACCACCGCTTAGTCTGCCATTGTGGTGCCACCGCATGGGCCAACTAAGGATCATTGAATGAGCCAAACAATATATCCTAATTCAGCCATAATCTAGGCCCAATTAGCTCCTAATTGAGTTAGTAAAATTACTCCCCAAACTAACTCAAATTGAAGGCTAAAACAATTACAATACAAGCAATCTCAATTGTCCGGTATGTCAATTGTTCTTCTGGTGAACTTCAAACGAACTTCCGATGAGCTTTTAGCGCATCATCCAAACCTTCGGCATAATGCCCGATCTATCTGTTCTCGACGCATTATTCGATTCTTCCGGCCCGATGCCCAATCTTTGACTCTGACCTACTATTTGATTCTTTAATTATTTTACCTTTTCATAATCGTAGTTAGTCTTATATCACTTTTCTCAACACATGGATTAGATAATAAATTAATTGATTTCATCATCAAAATTTGATATTCAATAAATAATACACTGGAGACTGTATACCGGGCATAGTGCTATCAGGCTCATACGATTTCTACTCAAGTCTCGCTCTTATTGGATTCTCTTGGAGAACTATTTCTCTCTCAATCCGAATGACCCTAGCTAAGGATTTGTCTAAGCAAGAACACATAGGATATTTCTTTAATAATACAAAGAGCAGATTATCCTCTATTGATACTCAATAGCCCATGTAAGGTTGGCTGTCACTCCCGATAACCGGCTATACTAGATTTGAAACTTCTAGATCTATTAGTCTAGTATCAAAGAGTGGAGTACTTATATAGGACATCTTTAGTGTCTCAAGTCTAAGGACCAAATACACCACTAGGATGACGGAATCACTATTTGACAATAAAACATCATTAATCACCCAATATCCCATGAGCGGATCAATTAGTGAACTCATTCTCCAATGAGTATATGCATCATATCCCTAGTGTCCCCATACGACCAGCTATGAGACTAGCCATCTCTATCATATAGTTGAGTATATAGTACACCAGTCTATTCGGTTATCTCGATATCTCTCTCGAGTAACCTATGACCGGGATTATTTAAGGTCTATGTTTAAAGGTGAATCGATCTCATTATCGTAATTTCATCACGATCTGATTCCTATTGTATAAATCCATAGACATCACAATATGTGGATTTAATAAATATAAATCCATAGACATCATAATATGTGGATTTAATATGTAATATAAAGTGACTATGACTAGCACTATCAACCACAAAAGCAGAATACATAGCAATTACTGAAGCCTGCAAGGATGCTTTATAGATGAAAAAATTTCTATAGGAATTGGGCTTGAAACAAGAAGGATATACTGTTTACTATGATAGTCAAAATGTCATTCACCTCTCTAAGAATTCAATATATCATTCAAGATCCAAGCATATTGACAAAAGATATCACTAGATTCGTGATATGATTGAGATGAAAGAATTAAACTTATAAAAGGTATATACCAATAAGAATAGATCAAACATGTTGATGAAGTCTTTACCTAAGAAGAAGCTTGAAGCATATAGGTGAAGAGCGAACTTAGTACAACCCACCATATAAGCTATCAGGGGAGAATTGTTGAGTTAAACCCATAGATAGACTTAGATTGGACAATTTGGGCATTGAGCCCAAATCTTATCTATTAAAATAAAAGAAAGAAAAAGAAAGTAGAGACGTGCACGATCAACAGCATGCGAACAGAAGGAACGAATAGTGATAATAGTGGTGGTGCAGAAAAAGAATAGAGAGAGAGGAGAGAGAAAGCTAGGTTTGAGGCATTTGCTAGATGATCAAGCAACTAAATTTTGCTAGTTTTGGCCCAAATTTTATAAAGAGAATCCTTGCAACAAGCTCTACAATCCTAACGGCGCCGATCTATGATTTACCCTCTCTGAGATACTTTTCTAATATACCCATTTGGTGAGACCTAAACTTTTTCTTTTAAGAAATTCATCTATGATAATGATGTTATATTATTGTTGAACCAAGATCTATGTTCTTAATGTTATTATGATCCTCTAGTTATTCTGAAGAAGATATACTATAAACCTATTATCATTATTAGTGATAGTGGAGGTTTGAAGTAGACTACAGTCCCGTGATTTTTTTCGCATCGGGTTTTTCACGTAAAATTTTGGTGTCTTACTTTATGATTGATTCATTGTTCTACTATTTATACTATTCTGATTAATATTTATTTTTGATAATAAATTAATATATTCGTGTAATATCTTTGAATTCGAAATGGAAACATCTTAAAAAGGGGCATAAATTGACATTATAGCAACATTACAAATTGAAGCGCACACAGTTTTTATCATTCAAGACGAGAGCCACCCCACCGACGCCTAGAGGACTTGTGCCTTCGTCTCACATTCGTGACTCTTGTTTCTAATAAATGCTGCTATCTGTTATTAGAACTCTGTACTGAATATTTCATCTGTGTCAATGTAACTCCACAGGAATTATTAGGACTCTGATGTACCACCTCACTTACAAGTGCGTGTAGCTTTTCAAGGTCCTACTGAATTACTCTGCAATTGAAGAGACACATTACATTTGACTGCAAATGCAATTTAAGCACAAAAACTAAGTGAAAATTAAAAATAACGAGTAAAATATCTTGTCTATTTCTAGTTCTTGTAGGTTTATGTTCAGCAACTCAGAGTTCTGAATCCTAGAAATAACGAGTAAAACAGTATCTAACTCAGAGTTCAGCAAGTACAATTTTCACTTGTGTGTGCCGTAATCATATACTTACCACATGTTGTTTCCTCAATCCTAGAAATAGGATTGATTTAGTGAGTGAAAATGTTTACTTAGCATCTATGAGATGCAGTTTTTCTCTTTTTCAAGTCTCAAAAAGAATCAATGCCACACATCTTTATTTTTATTTTTTTATACTGCACAAGTTTACTAGAATAATGCCACACATCTTTATTTTTATTTTTTTATACTGCACAAGTTTACTAGAATATATATATATATATATATATAAGCAAGAAAAATTCTTTGAAATCCTATCCAAAGTAGTGAAGTCTATTTTTCTTTTAAAAAATTACAGCGTAAAGGTACAGTCCTCTAGTAAGATACGCATATGTGTTGGGAATTTAAGATGCATCTAATCGGCTGGGCCCAGCCCATTAAGGTAGCTCACTAAGCAAGCAGCTCTATTTCATCTCCTCACTATTTGATCTTATTCTTCTCTTTAAACAAGATAAGGGCACTGACTCCTTTGCTTGATTTTTATCTAATCTTCCTTAGATTCTCAACCCCCTTTCGTTAAAGCCCAAGAATCCTAATTCTAAACAAGGTTGGGGTAAGCAAATTTAATTATTCTCTATCTATACTTAGTATAAGAAAATTTAATTTTTGATTGATTTTGGATGACCTACGAATTAAGATTCAATTTTTTGATATATTATGTATGATCATTTTCAGACTCTATATCTTCTTAAATGATTTCAATTTGAATTTTATGCTTGTCAATCAAAAGTATATCTCGTGTGAAAGGGTTTTGTTTAAGTTGAATTGATATCCTTAGGAATATGATTAGATGTTATTGTTTTAATATATCCTAAAATGATTCTTTAAGGTTTCATAGAATTTAAAATTGAGTGAATATCGTCTCTACCAAGATATGAGATTTAGAAATTTAGATAATCTTAACCTAGTTTTAGTATAATAGATTATGTGATAGTAGTTAAGTTGGGAGGATAATTTAGCCTCCATATGATTCTGTTTTAAGCTAAATTTTGGCATGCATTTAGTTTTATATGTATCCTGAGTTCTTATAAGATTTCGTAGCAATATAAGATGGTTTGGTCAGCAAGAATAGTGAAGAAATACTACTTCACAAAATTATGTATTTGTTGGATTGATAATAATTAGGTCATTTACGAATAAAGAGAACTATTGGCAAATTGATGGTGAAATATGCAATACATTTATATGTTATGATGTTCAATATGAGAGCTTATATACTTGCTATGACGTATGGTGTGGGATTACACGGATATGTTATGACATATAATGTATGTATATGATATGACATACGATGTGAGAGTACATGCATATGTTACAATGTATAGTATGGTAGTACATATATATATATATTATAATAGGTGGTATGAGAGTATATGCATATATATTATGATATACAGTATGAGAGTATACGTATATGAAATGACATGAGATGTGAGAGTACATGTATATATTATAACATGTGATATAGAAGTACATGTTTATGTTATATATAGGGTGTAGAAATTCAAGGATATGCTCTGGTTTTCACTCGTGCACGTATGTGTTCTGAGTTACTTTGATTTAGAATTTTATCTCTTTAAATTGTATCTCTTATGTCATAGCATTATACATGCTAAAGAAGTCATGAGATGATGTGTTTACCATTAAATATTTTACACTTATAATTTTGAAATGTTGTATACATAATACAATGTATGCTCATCTAAATAAAACTACAAAGGCTTATACTTATTGAGTTATGACTCACTTTAGGCCCTATTTTATGGGTAACGATACTAGTACCTAACCCAAGTAATAAGTAGAGAGGTGAGCATATGCGAGCCCATACTAGTGTAGATACAAACGATGACCTATAGACATTTTTGTGTGTATAAATTTTGAATAGTATATGCTTATGTGTTTTTATTTTAGTTAGGTGTTTATAACTATGTATATGTGTCAAATACTATTGTGTGCCGAGAAAATCCTATCATTTTATTTAACAAGTTAGAATGTTACAAAATTATCCATTTTTCTGCTACACTATTTTTTGATAGCATTTCTAGTCATGTATGTAGAGTATATCTATAGACAAGTTGTAGTATTAGAGCTTAGTTATAATTCTTATAGATTATCTATATATGTAAAAGCATATGATCCAATATCAACCATATTGTAAGTTTTAATAATTGAAGTGCATTGATTTTCTTATTAGTTAGGTGTGTGAATAACTTGGGATTAACTAGGAAGATATCATGGAACCGGATATCAAGTTAGTAACTCTTATAATATTCTAGAGGAGACTTTAGAAGGTCAAAAGGCAACTGCATAAGGTGATCAATAAGATGTGATAATTAATAGGTTAATAGAATTTGCGGAGAGGCAATCTAGACAATTAGAATATCTATCAGCTTGAATATAGGAGGCAGTGCTAATAGTAACTCGAAAACTTGATATTTTAGAATCAGTAAGTGAGGTTTAGAAATAATGATTCACCAATCTTTGAAGGTGATATTGATCCACTATTAGTGGAGTAAATAAAAAAATATTAAGAAAATATTTGAGTATACAAGGATTTCAAATAAATATAAAGTTATTTATGCAACTTATATATTGTGAAAAGATGCTCGTCACTAGTAGGATGTAAGAAGGGGGATTACAGATGATAAATAAATGACCTAGGAATATTTCAAGGAGATATTCTATCAGAAATATTTTAGTGTAGCTCACTGATTAGCTAAAATAATAGAATTTATTAACCTTAAACAAGAAGGCTAATAAGTGACTGATTATATCAAAAAGTTTGAGGAGCTATCTCGTTTTACGCCTCACATGGTTAGCGTTAATGCCTTAAGGATGGATCAATTTCAATAAATACTTAAAGAAAAAATTTATCAAGATATGAAGATGACAATAAATACTCTAGGCATCCCCTATTCTATAGTGGCAAAAAAGGCTCGAGAAATAAAGGAGGTTGAGTAAAGAATTTTTTAATTCAAAAGAAGATTGCAGTAAGAAAATTTAATTATTCTCTATCTATACCAAGGGTAAGAAAATTTAATTTTTGATTGATTTTGGATGACATAGGTTCAAATTAAGATTCAAATTTTTAGTATATTGTGTATGATCAAGTTAAGATTCTATATCTTCTTGAATGACTTCAATTTGAATTTTGTGTTTGTTAATAGGAAGCATACAGAATCTCTTACTTTTCGCCATGTGGTTTTGTTCGAGTTAAATTGATATCCTTAGGGATATTACTAGATCTTGTTCTTTTAATATATCTTAAAAGGAACCCTTAAAGTTCCGTAGAATTTAGAATTGAGTAAATACTATCTTTGTGTACCAAGATATGCAATTTAAAAATTCAGAGAATCTCAACCTAGTTTCAATATACTAGAATATGTGATGGTAGTTAAGTTGGGAGGATAGTTTAGCCTTTAGATGATTTTATTTTAAGCTAAAATTTAGCATTTATTTAGTTTTATATGTATTCTAAGTTCCTACGAAATTTCACAGTAATACAAGATTGTTTGGTCAGTAAGAATAGTGAAGAAATATTACTTTACAAAATTACGTATTTGTTGGATTGATAGTAATTAGGTCACTTAATAATAGAGTGAATTATTGGCAAATTGATAGTGAAATACGCAATATATTTATATATTATGATGTTCGATGTGAGAGCATATATACTTACTATGACGTGCGATATATGATTGCACAGATATGCTATGACATATAATGCAGGTATATGATATGACATATGATATGAGAGTATACGTATATGTTACATGTAGTATGGTAGTACACATATATGTTATAACGTATGGTATTAGAGTACACATATATATTACAATATATGATATGGGCATGCTATAGTTTTCACTCATGCATGTATGTGCTCTGAGTTATTTTGACTTAGAATTTTACCTCTTTAAATTGCATCTATTATGTTATAGCATTATATATGCTAAAGAAATCATGAGATGATGTGTTTACCAATAAATATTTTATGTTTATAATTTTGAAATGTTGTATACATAATACAATGCATGCTTATCTAAACAAAACTCTGAGTTATGACTTACTTTAGGTCTTATTTTATAGATAAAGACACTAGTACCTAACCAATGTAGATATAAATGATAACCTGTGGGTATTTTTGTGTACAAAATTTAAATAGAATATACCTATGTGTTTTTCTTTTAGTTATGTATTTATAACTGTTAGGAATGAGTCGGCACTAAGAGGGGGGTGTGAATTAGTGCAGTGGTAAAAATGTCAGTTTCGTAGAATCTCTTTCGTTCGTTGAAAATCGATCTCGGAAAGATAGCATGAAAGTGTATGCGAGCATAGGCGTAGTAAAAGTAGAGTAAGGAGGAGAGGAAGATTGTAGTTAATGTAAATTGCAGGAAGTTAATGTAAACCAGATTTTATAGTGGTTCGGTCATCGTGACCTACATCCACTCTACCGATTCCTCTTCCGTCGAGGCCATTGGCATCTACTATTGGTCTTCCTTCAATAGGCGAAGACCAATCACCTTTTACAGCTCGATTCTCCTTTTACCGAGTTTAGGAGATAACCCTTATACCCTCACTCACTCCTCTCTCAAACTATTCTAACACTCATAAGAAGGAGAGGAGTTCACACAAGATTACAGCGGCGTTTTCTTACTTTTAAATACTCTATGCTTGTGTAAGTTAACCAGGGATGAGAGGGGTATTTATAGACCTCAAGTTGATTCAAACTTGGAGCTTAAAAATATCTCATCCTGGGTCTCCTAGGTACAGGCGGTACCACCACCTGTGTTGGGCGGTACCACCGCTAGTGTCAGTCTGACATTAACACTGCACTGGGCGGTACCACTGCCTGATAGGGGCGATACAACCGCTGGCAGCATTAACTACCGATGGTACCACCCCCTGATAGGGGCAATACCACCGCCCAGAATTCTTGGGAGACCGAGTCTCCTAGGCGGTGCCACCGCCGACCATGATTTTAGGTGCTGAATGGGCTATTCAATCCGGCCTAATTTAGCCCTATTAAGAGGCCAATTGGCCCCTAACTAAGTTAGTGGGATTACCTCCTAATCTTAACTTAATTTTCAATCTAACTATAATAACTAAGAAATAATCAAAGTACTCTTGTTCCGGTATGTCAATTTCTCTTCCGGTGAACTTTCGATGAACTCTCGGCAATGTTCTGGCGGACCCTCAACAAGCTCCTGGACTTCATGATGATCTTCTTGGCGAGTTCTGATGAGTTTCTTTGGCAAGCTCCTGGACTTCTCGGTTGGTTCTTGTAGAACGTCCAACGAACGTTTGGACTTCCGACGAACTCTCGAACTCCTAACGAAATCGCGTTCTTGACTCCGGGACTTCATTTTACTTTATGCGTTGCTATCGTAGTTAATCCTGCACACATAAAAACATACTTTGATCCAAACAATTATTACTAAGCATGAATCATGCTGTCCGGTATGTCATTGGTCCATCGACGCTTCGTCCGATTCTTCGGCGCATCGTCCTCTCTTGCGGCCTATTGCCTAATCGGCCAGATGACCTCTATAACTCTGATATCCTTGGCGCAATATCTGCTCTTCTTGGCCTGATGCCCGAAACCATGGCCTGAAGCCTTATGTTGATACGTCGATCGATCCTTTGGCCCGATGTCCAATCTTCTGACATGTTTGCTCCAGCCCAACATGATTATTCCTGCTTTACTTGTCTCATCCTGATCGAAGCATCTTACGTCACTCAAAACGCAGACTAAATCATAAATACTATCAATTGGTTTTATCATCAAAATCTGAGATTCAACAATAACTATATATATATGTGTCAAACACAATTGTGTGTTGGGAAAATCCTATCATTTTATTTAACAAGTTAGCATGTTTCAAAATTATCCATCTTTTCACTACACCATTTTTTTAACAGCATTAGTAAATTGAAAAGTGGTCTTCTATCTCTAGTCTTGCATGTAGAGTATATCTATAGATAAGTTATAGTATTAGAGCCCAGTTATGATTCTTGTAAATGCTAATAGGTGCCTTGCAAGCCAATCACGTGAGTGATGACACATGTGACAATCCGCATGATCCTTTTGATTATTATTATTATGATATTTTCTTACTTTATATTATATGATAAATATATATTGTGTTATCCTTGGATCTGTGCAATGGGAATTGGATCATGATGAGATCATGATAGTAAGACCAAGTCGCTTATAAACATAGATAACTAAATATTCCCAGTTATAGGTTACTTGAGAGGGACATCGAGATAGCTGATAGGTCGGTGTGCTATATACCCATCCATATAATGGAAGCAGCTAGTCTCATAGCTTCTTGTGTGGGGACATTAGGGATATAGTGCAGGTGCTCGTTGGAGAATAAGTTCACCGAACAATACGCTTACAGAATGCTAGCTAGTTAATGATGTCTCACAATCAGATAGTAATTCTGTAGTCACAGTTGTGTGTCCAGTCTTTAGACTTAAGATACCAAGTATGTCATATATGAGTACTCTACTTTTTGATACCGGATTTATAGGTATAAGAGTTCTAGATCTTTTATTATCGGTCATCGGGGGAGTGATAGTCAACCTTACAAGGGCAATTGGGTATCAATAGATGATTATTTACTCTCGGTATCATGAGAAAAAATCTTATGCATTCTCACTCAGGCAAATCCCTGGCTAGGGTCGATCGAATCATGATGAATTTAATAAGCTGGAGAATCAGATTAGAGTAAGACTCAAATAAATTTCGTATGGGCTTGATAGCACCATGTTCGGTATACGACCTCTAAGATATTAGATGGATGAAGGACTAAAGATATATAATAATTGAGGACAAATATTCCAATTAATTAGATCCCCTTGTATCGTTTGGGGATTATGGCATAGTGGCTTAATATGTCCGTAGTCGATGAGTTGAGTGAATTATTATGAGGATAATAATTCACTAAGTTAAAAGGAGTTTTAATAGGTAAAAATCATAGCTAGCTTGGTATTGGCCCTAGAGAGTCACACATATATGGTGAACAAACATGATGAATAGAGGATCAGATATGGGATATTTTTTTAAGCCCTTATTTTAATGGATTCTTAGATGAGACTTGTTGGGAAATCTTGGGGGCGACGTCACATGTGTAGCGGAAGAACAAGAAGACAAAATCCCCTATTCCCAAAGAGAAGTTCGTCGTCGTGCGAAGATTGGTACAAAAAATTCGCGAAACTTAAAACTGCGTATAAAGTAGATTGTGTTACCTAGGGAGATCGTATATCCCTGTTTCCTTACAGATCTTTAGGAGAGGGTGAAGGAGGTCAAGCGTCCTCCTCTCTAGCGGTGATCCACACAGTAGGGTTGCGATGACGCTCCTCAAAACTCCAGGCCTGCTCTAAGGTGGAGAGGGGGAGTGT
>LVTN01002131.1:2339-22597 GCA_001649415.1 Musa itinerans | reverse complement strand
TTTATTATTGATTCATAAAATAAATAAATAAATACATCTCATACTTAAAAGATTTTTCTTAAATCATTTACGTTCTTCCATATACATAAAAAATCATAAAATGATCGATCGTCTCGATGAATTGAATGCTCAACTCGAATCCTCTCCATCTATGGCTTCGAAAAATAATGAAATGACCTAACGAGAAGGGGAAGAAAATTTAATGAATGGTAAATAATAATGTGTTGAATAAATAATTACCATTTATAAAAAATAATTATATTTATTTATTTAATATTATAAATAGAGAAAAAAAAAGCGAATATATGATATCAAAATAAACTTGTCATGCGATACAAGTTATCGCATTATTATCGAATATATGATGTCAAAATAAACTTGGCCGATTATTTTATCCTTTTGCTATTTAATCCTTCGATATTTGTAATTACATTTGCATCTCTAATTAGTTCAAATATGTTTTCTCGTTGATCCAATGCTCTCCCAAGCCTTGTCTAACCTCAATCCAGGATTTCCTTGATGATTTAAATCATGTTGTGATTCGAAACATAATAAAATAAACACAAATGTCCTGTAAAAATATAAAAAAAGAAATGAATGATGGCACATAATAATGTGTTGAATAAGTATAATATGAAAATTCAATTATATTATACATGAACATAGTATCGACAAAAATTAAAAAAGGGGACTATAAATTTATGAATTATTTAATAATATAATAAACATGTAATACATTGATTATTGTACCGTCCGATATGGTATAGAGCGAATGTATGCACTGGTTCGTCGATTAACAATATAGTACATGAACCAATCTATTTCGGATAGCACGTACGTAAATGTATGTATATCGATCGGTATACTTATGTATAGTTTGATGCGATTAAAATTTGAGCGTAATCGATTGATAAATGTCCAAAACAATCTTATCGATATGGGTTAGAAAATTATTGATTTATCGATATAATATGTCGTTTGAGCAATTTGGGTCTAACAAATATTTCATAAGATCAAGGACCTCAATCTCATTATTTATTATGATGATAGAAAAAGATATATATTAATGATATTATTTTGCTCTAATCTTAATGTTTAGATACCTAATCTAACATTTCAACTTGCTTGTTTATAGGTCATTCAAAATCAACTAACTTCTTTCGACGAAGGATAATGCAACAAAGTAATTCTGGATTTCAAAACAAAAAAAAATGAACTCTTCATCTTTACAACCTAAAATTTTTATTAATTTATAATATATATACTTTTTATTCTTATTTAAATATAATTATATACTAAGAAATTATGAGAAAATCACTAAATTAAGAGTTTTTTTTTCTAATTAAAGACCAATATGGTCAGTTAGCACAAGACAATATTCTTTGATATAATCATATATCATCATCATAGTATGAGCCAATGTTCTTTAATATAATCAAATATCATCATCAATAATGATTAAGTTCAAACTCCCTCGATGAACGAGGGAGAGGAATCATGCTACAAAATGTAGTATTGTTTTTTATCCAATATTGGTGTAAGATATTGTAGACGTATCTCTTTACTCAACTCTCTCAATAAATAATGGAGAGAAATTATACTAAGAGTAGTATCTCTGATTAATCATATTGGATATACGTCTCTTACTTTAGAGATCATCTATGGTTTATTAATTCTCATAGAAAATCATCCTACTAATCTTATCGATACATAGATAGAATAACATCCATAACCAACCTGATAGTATATATATTATTATTTATAATATTATCATAAATACATTATGCGATTTTAGGGGATATCAATGTTTTTGTGTCCAAAACAAACAACTCATTCCTGTATAAGATTTTTTCAAAGAAAATAAAATCGATAGAGAGTTATAGGAACAAGAAACAAAAATCACAGCTACCTTTTCCTTGTTTTTCTCCTCCTCCTCTTCTGTTTTTTTCTTTCCCTCTTTATCGCTCTTGATAAAAATTGACCTTACCAAAAGTTGATGAGGGAAATAATGACGACTAGACCCGGACTGACGTCACCTGCCCCAGGGACGTCACGGCAAGCCTAACAGAGCTTGGTCAAATGGACCAGAACATCGCCCGAGGCACATTAACGTTCCGCCCAGGCCCAGCCCTACATGCCACAATAACTCAACTGTCATACGTTACCAGGAGTACGATCTCGCCCCCCAAAAACAGGTACATCCAGCACGGTAAGCCATTCTATAAAAACCCCCCACACCGAAAAGGGAAGGGGAGACTCTTTGAGACCTTTGACCGACTTGTTCGTCGGAGGGACCACCGTTGGGCATCACCCGACGGAGGTCATTCCTGCAGGAAGGAAGCCACCCCTGATCCACGAGCGTCCGAACTCGAGAAGTTACCGACGGACATCCCCACGACGTGCTGACCCAGCTTATATCCGAACTGTGGAACGCTGACCCGCACATCGCTAAGAGGACCCGGTCGACCACTGCGCCCGGCCCGGCTGTCAGAAGGCTCCCGACATCGGCCCGTGGACCAGACCGTGCTGACGCATCGATCACGATACATTTGTTCACTAACAACACTGAATTTTCAAACTATTTCAAAACGTGTTGCATGGATAATTTTTAACTTCATATGGTCTTTGACAGGCTAATTTGTTCCTCCTATGCATTTTATGTACTGCACAACACAATTGATTTATGATGAAGTTGTTTTATTTTTGTGGTTGTTTTATTAATATATGATATCTTACACCTAATATTTAGAAAGTATTTGGAGATTGGTTTCTCATCTGCAGTGTAGTTTAGCAGTTCAATTTCATCATGTGATTAATGTGATGAAATTTTGGTTTGTAATTGTTTCACTGAATTCAGTTACTGGATAACTTTGTATTTTGTGTTGGTATCGATGATCTTATATTCTTGCAGGTCTCTTGTTATGTTGTGATAAGTAGTTGTTTTTTGTGTCTTGATGAGTTCTTTGTGTTTTTATGTTTTGTGGCTCTTGTTGTCCTTTTTTTAATTGTTTCTATTTGGTCTTCCTTTTTTGTTTTTTCACGCCTTTCACAATTCTAGATGGTTTTTACCATGCCCAGTAAAAGCAGGATTTGGATGAAATACGACGTCATGCTTATTTTGGCACCTCCTTTTCTTTTTATTTTTTTTTCTGTAGTGAAGGTATTAGATGTGTTGTTTGTATAACTGATGTTCAACAAAGTTGTCATTTGTTTCAGGCCTTTGTTTAAACTCTAATGACCAAGGCTTACTTCAAGCGGTTCCAAGTCAAGTACAAGAGAAGGAGAGGTATTATCATCTTTCAATATTTTTTTCTTGTAATGTTCCTGCTGGTTTTTTATTATATGTTTTTGTGGACTGGACAGAGGGAAAGGCAGATTATCGGGCACCGATTAGGCTGATTAACCAGGACAAGAACGAATACAATACGCCTAAATATTGATTTGTTGTTCGATTGTATCCTAGGAAATTGTTCATGTCAAGAGGAGCTTAGAAGAAGAATTAGATGTTCCTGATACTAGATGAGCCAGTGGTAATCAGTGCTGAACCAATGTCTTATGTAGTTCAGATATGGGTCATGACAAAATATCATCTTCAGTGGGTTGTTGGAAAACCCAATTTAGAATGTTGAAAGTCGAGAGACTTGGCTGATGTTCATGAGTAATTTGTATCCGTAGCAACCTTATCTATTGCAAGCCTGGAGTTCGTTTCAAACCCAACCAGAACAGTCTGATATTAATGTTTGAAGGTTTTGTTTTGGTATGGGGTTCATTTATTTTTCTGGTGAGTGGCTTTAGATTAGACCAAATGTGAAGTAGCACAGAAGACAATACTTTTAAAATATAATCAAATACCATTCTTTCTTTATCTCATTAAAGACAAAGGCATAGTAAAAGAACTAAATTACAACATTAGCATCCTCGATCAGCAACTGTCTTGATTAAATACAATTGACTGGACTTGCATTCAGTTTCTATGCTAATTTCTCAACTATAAACAAAATTTTATTTCTTTAAATATGGACACAACACTTTCATGCAGGTGCTAATGGTGTCAATGTTGGTATCACATTGGTTTAAAGCTATGCTCTTTGGAGCATGAAATCATGGCAAGACTTGGTTCATTAGTTAAGGGCATAGGTTGACCCAATGTTCCACCATATTTATTTGCTTCCTGTTTAATTATGAAACATTGGAAGCACAGTGGTGCCAGGCATGACATGCTTCGACCCTTAGCTTTTCTTTTAGTGTGCATTTTCTTCATAGTTAAAATTAGTTCTTTTAAGTTATTCTGACCCAGCTTACTAATTCTGATCCTTTTTGTTTTGTTGCTAATCCTGCTGTAGGCTATCTAGGTTAGCACATCAAATGATATCATTATTTGAATCTGTTCTCTTGGGTTATCAAACCCAGATTATCTGGGTTACTCCTTGACCTATCTTTTTAACCCTTCCTAGCACTAGAACATTGTGAGGGGTTAAACTTTTAAGATCAAATTAAACCTACTTAGCCTTGAACCATTATGCTTTTCTATTGTAGTCACTAATCAGCTAGAAACTTGCCAATTTTATATGTAGTTCTGATTATGTGGTTCTTGGACTGCATGTTTCATATTTCTATTTCACAGGCTTTTTGGGCTAACCGGGTTTTCTTGAATATAGGGAACATTAGGTGGTGGACTTGATATCCCTCATAGGGATAAGAGGTTTGCCGGTTTTAAGAAGGACGAGAAGCAACTTGATGCAGAGATTCACAGAAATTACATTTTTGGTGGTCATGTTGCCTCTTACATGAGGGTCAGATAATTGCAGTCTTTCCTCCTTAATTGGTTTCTGATAGCTTCCATATAAATGCATGTAATGCCATATTCAAATTTGCATTATCGAAGTTAATACACTTACACATAGTACCACATTTTTACACGTATGGTTTTTATTGTGTGCATGCATTTATTTGTAATTATTGTAATACACATGATTTAGTCCACTCAATAGGTTGCCCTATTGGCGTCAAGCTTACGATAACGTTTGGAAACTTACCATATTTTCTTTTGAGGGCTTCTGTTTTAGTTGCTTATGCGTATTTCTTTCAACCTCAATTAACTTCTAATTTTGTTTTAGTGGCACCATATAGATGTTTTCCTTGTACTCCTGCCACATAGCATATTACAAATTTGAGTAGAAAATTGTCCGTGAGTGTCACTTACTGATAAGGGAAATAATGGTGATGAGATGTGCACTAACGTCAGCCACTCCTCGACATTATCTCACTTAAGGAGGGTAATGATGGTGATGGGATGTGCACTGACGCCAACCATTCCTGGACGTTATCTCACTCATCGGTTTGACCTGACACACCTGGTCGAGGCAGACCAAAACAACGATCGAGACATGCCAACGCCCTGCGCGAGCCCGGTTCTTCACGCAACACTAACGTCGGTGTCGGACGCTACCAGGGGTACGACCCTGCTCCCTGCAAGCAGACACATCAGGAGCAGTAAACTACTCTATAAAACCCTCCGCACCTTGTCCCAAGGGAAAGGAGGAGGAGACCGGACCGTTCCCATCTTTTTTCCTCAACCCACTATAGCTGCCCTCCAATCCTGAAAAGGAGGAGATCCACAAAAGGCTACCCACTAACTTGATCGTCGGAGGGGTCGGGTCGAGCTACTGACCCGACCTGTGTGCAGGTGCGAAGACGGAGCCGCTTCCCCGAACGCCGAGGAGAGGAACCCCTTCCTGGAGAAAACCCGACGTGCCTCGACGTGCTCAGGCGCGCGTGGCCGGCTACCTCAGCAACCCCGAGGGACGTTGAGCCAGATCCCCTCTCATTCAGGACTCAAACCAAGCCGTGTCGGCCCCGAGGCCACGGCATAAAGTTGTTTACACCAACATTTTTGGCGCTAAAAGGAGGGCCCCAGCGGCCCAGACCCCCCTTGGCTCCCTGCGAGGGGGGGGGTCACTTGATAGGGTCAACTTAGTCCCACATCGGTTGAGGAGTAGGGGAGCCAAGGGTTCATAATGCAACCGTGCCTCCCTTACCCTCAGAGGCGCCTTTTGGAGCTCTATGGCTCCGAAAGGGTAAAATCGTGCGGGTCGATCGCACTCACCCAAAGCGGACAATCCCTCGCACCCCCGCGGTGCACCGAGACAGACCAATTGGTCCCCTATTAGCCGACTTCATCTCGGAACTAACTCAGATCGAGGACGAGGGTCCCGAGCAGCTTACCGAAGGATGGATCTTGCACGTGGATGGATTGGCCAGCTCGAAGGGCGCAGGTGCGGGGCTAGTGTTATTAGCCCCCGACAGACCTCGTTCGAACGCTCCCTCCGCTTTGGGTTTCAAGCCACGAACAACGAGGCGGAATATGAGGCGCTCCTAGCGGGACTCAGGTTGGCCATTAAGATGCAGGTGGACGCCATACACGTCCTCACCGACTCGCAGCTGGTGGCCGAGCACCTCAGCGGCGGATATGAGGCTCGGGACCCAATCATGGCGAAGTACCTAGAGAAGGTAAAGAACCTGACCGCCAAATTCTCTCGCTTTACATTATCTAATGTCCCGAGAAGCGAGAACGAGCGAGCCGACGCATTGGCTAAGTTAGCGTCAAAGTCGGCTCCCGAAGCCCAGCTCGAGGTCGAGGAGCACCCCTTCCATGCAATCGCAATCGCTGCTGTGACCTCGGGCGACGCGTAGACCATATGGGTGCAAGAGATACTACGCTTCAAGCGGGACGGGACCCTTCCTCCCAACGAGGCCGCAGCTCGGCGCCTACACCGTACGCAGGCATGGTACTCCGAGATGGGTGGATGGCTCTATAAGAGGTCCTCGCACCCTCTCCTACGGTGCTTAGAACCCGAAGAGGCTCGGTCGGTTCTGGCCGAGGTCCACGAAGGGATCTGTGGAGAACACATCGGTGGGCGAACCTTGGCGCACAAGATCCTCCGCCAAGGGTACTACTAGCCAACCATGTGCCGAGACGCGAAGGCTTATGTGCAACGGTGCGATTCGTGCCAGAAGCACGTCTGCACGCCCCGGCAGCCCGTCGTTCCGCTTACCCCCATTGACTGTACATGGTCGTTCACACAATGGGGGTTGGACCTCCTCGGACCTTTCCCGCCGACTTCGGGACAGTGGAAGTACTTCATCGTGGGAGTGGATTACTTCACTAAATGGGTTGAAGCCGAACCACTAACGGCAATCACAGAACGGCAAGTGGAGAAGTTCGTGTGGAAAAATATAGTGACTCGGTTTGGCTTGCCCAGGACCATCATCACGGACAACATACCCCAGTTCGCCAGCACGCGGTTCCAGGTATTTTGCGCGAACTATGGGATCCAGCTGAGGTTCAGCTCGGTGGCCCACCCCCAGACGAACGGACTAGCGGAGGTAACCAATCGATCCATTCTGGACGGGCTCAAAAGAAGAGTGTCCGCGACCCGATCGGCTTGGACGGACGAGCTCCCGAGCGTCTTATGGTCCTTGCGAACCACTCCCAAAACCGCGACTGGAGAGTCCCCCTACAGCCTCGTATTCGGCACCGAGGCCGTCCTACCGCCCGAAGTAGTTTTTCTCACCCTTCGAACGAAAAACTACGAGGAAAGGACCACGGTCGAGGGACTTCGAGCCGGCCTCGACATGCTCGAGGAGCGACGTGTTGACGCGCACTTGAAAGCCCTCTCCTACGAGAGAGCTGTCGCAAGAATCTACAACCGAAAGGTCCGGCCCCGACCAATTAAATTAGGCGACTTGGTCCTACGCAAGGCTGAAGTCAGCGACCCGACCCGAGCGCACGGTAAGCTGGCCCCCAATTGGGAAGGACCTTATCGGGTGACCGATGTCGTTAGGGTCGGTACATACCGACTCGCGACAATATAAGGTTACCCCTTGCCGAGAACTTGGAACATACAAAATCTTAAAAGATTTTTCGCATAGAAGAATGAAAAGAAGCAAGGCAAAAGTTTAAACAAAAACTCTTTTCATTCAAATAAAAATTAGGTTACAAGACCAGGCGACACATTACATCATTGACCGACCAACAAGTTAGAAAAAACTACAAAAAGGCTACATTATTTCTCGAGAGCTTCGACGCTGTCGTCAAAAGGGATCTCCTCAGGCATGTCGACGTTCAGGTCCTCGGGGAAGGAGTCGAAGGGGTCTTCCGCGACCTCAAGGTTGGGGTGGCGCACTTTGAAGCGAGCTAGAGCAATCCGATACCCATACTCATACGAGACCTGCCCTGTCCGGATCAGGCCAAGCTGAAAGCCCGAGGACTCTTTGTAGCCCTCGATCAGTCTCTTGTCCTTCTCAAGCCTCTGGCGGATCTCGTCAGCAAGGGCCTCGGAAGCAAGGGCCTCGGTGGCTCAAGAAATCAATGACTCGACCCGCGTCACGAACGCGGTCCATCAACGCCACGGCATAATGATGGCCCTGCAGAAAAAGGAATTAGAACAATATCGTTCACGTGCTGACAGGGAGCCGATGGCGAGGTGCTTACCCACAGCAGAGACTTGACAGATTTGCCAAGAAGAACCTCGGAGGGCAAAGAGTACAGATCCCGAGCTATGTCGGGATGAAGCCCGCTACGGACGAACGAGGCCGCAGAGTCCCCATCGGCCCATACTCGGTTCCCTCGGGTAAGGCCTCCCCAGCGGGTCCGAGGCTTGGCCTTGCGGGAGGCCACCCATCACCCAAGTCTGGTAGGGCTCGTCCTACGCTCCCGTCGGGAGGCGGCAAAGTTCGCGGATGGAAGGCTCCCGAGGCGCCTTCCCTGCCACCTCCTTACTGGGGTCGGCCTCGCCCCGCCCGAGGCTCCTCCCCGAGCGTCCGGCCGGTGTAGTGACGGCTCCCTCCGGCTGAACCGCTGCCACGTCCAATGCCTTCGAGGTTGAAGTCTTCGCCTTCTTCCGAGGCCGACCGGCCTCGACTTCCACCGGTGCCTCCTTCGAGCCGACCCTCGGCTCGGTCGATGGGCATGTGGATGGTGCCGACGGAGCCCGCCCCCCGCGCAGGGATCGGAGATTCACCATTTCTGCACAAAAATACCAACATTGGTTAGTGCACTGAACGATCCCCAGAGAAAAACCCTAACACTACCCACTAGGGCATACCTCGAGGCGTCGGGCTAAGACCCGCCTCGACCAGCCACTGCTCGGTCATGTTTCGGATGACTCTTGAGGCTGGAAGGATCTCCTTGAGCCTCCGAAGCCCCCAATACTCCTCGTCGTTCAAAGCCGGGGCAGTATTGTCGATCACACGCGCTGCCCATCGGAGCCCGAAGCTCCAGCCCTCCGCGCAGCAAACGTAAAAGAACCGTCCCTTCCATCCCTTGTTACCGGAAGGAGCCCCGCTAACCCGGAAGCCCAACCGGGCGGACAAGTAGTAACCCCCCGACCCCTTAGAAAGGCGAAAACAAGAAAGGAAAAGAGATCGGGTCGGGGTAATATTGGCATAGTGGCACTCCCCTAGGAACGCCACCAGATAGCGCCAGGAGTTCGGCGCCATCTGTGACGGAGAGATATGCCACCACGAGATACAGGAATTGATGACCGGATGCAAAGGGAGGCGTAACCCGGCCTCAAAGGCATCTAGGGTTAAGGCGAAACCCTTTGGGATTGGATCGTATACCCGTTGCCCAGGCTCGGGGGCAAGAAGGACGAATTCCTCCGGGATACCGTAGCGCTCCCGGAGGTTGCCGAGCGACGACTCGCTCACGTGGAGTCGAGGTCGTGCAGCCACGGGCCGCCTTCTCGTCGGATGACGAGTTAGGGCTTGGCGGCATCATTTTTTTCCCGACATTACCCGAAGTGGAAGGTGAAGAAGGCAAAGAAGAAGAGGAAGGGGACACCATCCTTACTGACCTTTGGTGGGAGAAGAGGGACGGTCGACGTGAACGAAGCAATGGGGTCCGAAGAAGCAACCGAACAAATGCAAGGAGGCGTGCAGGGAACCAACTACGCGCTACTTATAGACAAAATCCCACCAACAACGACCTTTCCTCTCCTGAAGCACGTCGCATCAGGCAGACCAAACGTCACTCCGTCATAAATATGGCTCGATGTGGCAGCCAATAGGCGCGCGGTGCGGAGGCCGAAGCGCTGGTCTTCTCAATCTCGGGAACCGATAACTCCCGAAAGTGACCGTCCCCTGGGCTCCCGCACAGACGGAGAATGACCTGGCCACTCGCGTCCGCACATCGCTGCATAACGAGTCACTGATCCAAGCCAAGTAGCTCCTTGGCCTCATGTCGCCCGAGACCACCTCTGCGCGGCCTGCCCGCCTGAGCTGTGCTCCTCGGCCTCATGTCGCCCGAGATCACCTCTGCGCAGCCTGCCCGCCTGAGCCGTGCTCCTCGGCCTCGTGTCGCCCGAGACCACCTTTGCGCGGCCTGCCCGCCTCAGTCGTGCTCCTCGGCCTCATGTCGCCCGAGACCACCTCTGCGCGGCCTGCCCGCTTGAACCGCGCTCTTCGATTCAAAACTCCACGACTTCCACAACGGATCGGCAACCAACCGAAAGGATTAACCACTTGAAGTAGAAGCCACGCCTCGGACCCCCCTAGCGACAGTCGACGCGACAGCCGACGCATGGCTTCCTTCGGGGGGGAATATGATGAGGAAAATAATGGTGATGAGATGTGCACTGATGTCAGCCACTCCTCGACATTATCTCACTTAAGGAGGGTAATGATGGTGATGGGATGTGCACTGACGTCAGCCACTCCTGGACGTTATCTCACTCATCGGTTTGACCTGACACACCTGGCCGAGGCAGACCAGAACAATGACCGAGGCATGCCAACGCCCTGCGCGAGCCCGGTTCTTCACGCAACACTAACGTTGGTGTCAGACGCTACCAGGGGTACGACCTTGCTCCCTGCAAGCAGACACATCAGGAGCAGTAAACTACTCTATAAAACCCTCCGCACCTTGTCCCAAGGAAAAGGAGGAGGAGACCGGACCCTTCCCATCTTTTTTCCTCAACCCACCATAGTTGCCCTCCAATCCTGAAAAGGAGGAGATCCACAAAAGGCTACCCACTAACTTGATCGTCGGAGGGGTCGGGCCGAGCTACCGACCTGACCTGTGTGCAGGTGCGAAGACGGAGCCGCTTCCCCGAACGTCGAGGAGAGGAACCCCTTCCTGGAGAAAACCCGACGTGCCTCGACGTGCTCAGGCGCGCGTGGCCGGCTACCTTAGCAACCCCGAGGGATGTTGAGCCAGATCCCCCACTCCTGCCGCATAGCATATAACAAATTTGAGTAGAAAATTGTCCGTGAGTGTCACTTACCTTCTATATTCCTCAGAATCTGATGGAGGATGAGCCAGAGAAGTAGCAGGCGGACTTCAGTGAATATATCAAAAGGCAAGCTGAGCCTGATGGTATGGAAGAGATGTACAAGAAAGTTCATGCTGCCATTCGCGCTGATCCAGTAAAATCGACAAAGCAACCACCAACGGAGCGCAAGAGGTATACACCAACCACATATCATCCCAAGAACAGTTTAATCAGATGGCCTGATTCTTTTTAGATGCTGAGTCATCATCCATGGCTTGGCTAGAAAGAGTCGAATTAGCTGTTGAAACTGTGACCTTGCAAACATACTACGAGTTCTCACATGTTTCAGTTTGCATTGCAGATTTAACTTGAAGAAGCTTACTTATGAGGAAAGGAAGGCTAGACTGATTGAACGATTGAATGCCCTTAATGCTTGTGCTGGTGCTGATGATTTTGACGAAGATGAGGATGATGAATGAAACATTTTAGTTATGTGCCAGCCTTGAGTTGTATTTGTTTCACAGCATCTGAATCTCATCCGGCCTTTCTCTTTATTTTTCTTTTTGCATGGGCAGGTTACCATTTGGTACTAAACAGATATTATTCTCAGTTTAACCAATTTAATCATACACTAAGATTTTTGACTCATGCTATTGGTGATATTATTCCATTAGATCTGCAATGTTGCCTACAGCCTCCTACTCATGTGAACTGTTCATTGGTGCTTCTCATCGACAATGATCAATGATTCTAATGATGAGTGGCAAAGGTTTGAGAATTCATTTATTTCATTGCAATTTAACTCATTTTTCCTATTCAGTTTAGTCTTCTTAAACTGATGATAGAAGATCTTGTATATCATAACATATGCACTTTCTGAGGACATGTGACAAATGCAAATTATATGGTGTGGAAACTTTTTATTGGTCTTTTTTTTACTTGGTGGGGCATATGATATCACATGCTATGAAAAGACTAGCACTGAAATAATTATATTAGTTTATAAGCAAATCCTTTTGGCTAAAACACACCTTGTTGATCTGATAGCCTATTGATTAAGTCTCCTACCCTAAATCTGACCAATCATGCTATGAGCTGCAAATAAAGCTGATTTATTTTGGTGGACTATCACCATCAGCCGTCATTGTTTTAGGTAATATGAATTAAGTGCTAAATCTTGGATGTCACCACATGGCCGATGCGTCAAAGTTAATTAAACAAAACAACACATTCCAACGTCTAAGTGTATGCACTTGGTTCAGTGTACAAGAGAATAGTGTGATCAAAAATCTATATTCATTTATCCCATTATTGTCTAATTACATATTATATAGTGCACTTGGCTAATTACATATTATATAGTTAAAAAATTTGTATCGACGTCTCTATAATTACGATGATGAAATATCTAGATTCATTTATCCCATTATTGTCGACTTTACCAACAGAAATACAAAGATAAAAAATAAAAAGATAATTTTAATATTTCAATTAGTGATAACGGATAATGGTGTCGTTGGGGGCTCGACAACTGCTCGCCTACCAGTCTTCTAGAGCTTCTCTTTCTGGTCGATGACAACTGTAATGAATAGATTTTCTCCTCCGACGAGTCCCCCATCTTCTTTTTTTCATGCTCATGTCGAAATTGATGCGGAAGTGTGGGGAGCAACAGGAGCTCCGGTGGCCCTTGCTTCGAGTCGAGAGATCCACCTAACGGGTCAACGGTAAGGTGGCTACCATCTTCATCGTAGATGGTGAGGCGACCACCATCTTCGTCATAAACATTGTGGCGACCACCACTATCTATGTCGATGCCAACGTAGTTGCTGAGCGGTGTCGCTTTGCATCTGCATTGTCGCTGATACATATGCTAAGTGACCCTTTCATTGCTCGACAACTACGTTTGTGTCGATATAGATGGTGGTAGCCGCCTCGCTGTTGACCCGTTGGGCATATCACTTGACTTGAAGTTGGGGTCACCAGAGCTCCTGTCACTCCCTTCGCTATCGTGTTAGTTTCAACATAGGCATGAAAAAGGGGCGATGAGAGGCTCGTCAGAGGAGTTTTATTCACTATGGTTATTGTTGACCAAGAAAAGAAGCTCTAGAAGACTAGTAGGTGAGTAGCTGTTGAGCTCCCAATAAACATAATCGATGGCAGTAAAAAAATGTATCTCGGAATCCAACGTTAAGTATGTCGTCGTACTCATCATCGACGTAGTTATCGAGCGATCCTCACCTCGCGTCGTCGCTCTCCTCATCCATAACAACCACCCGTGACCACTAGTAACGTCGTCATTTACTATCACCGACATTGTCTGTCACTATCAATTGAAACATTAAAATTATTTTTATCTTTTATTTTCATATTTTCGTTAGTAAAATCGATAACGTTAATATAAATAAATCTAAATGTTTCACTTTCATAATTCAATATATTTTTTTAAAGCATAAGCACCGAAACATTAAAGGTTGGTAAAAAGTAATATCTAATTAACCCTCAAAAATCACAAAAAGAAATTATCAATTTTACACCAAGATGACATAATGATATAATAAATAGACAGCATTGCATCAATGTTTAGGAATTAATGGTGCAAATTACATAAATTATATTAATGGATCGAAAGTTACATGAAAAAGACGTATAAACGACGCCCTCGGGATGTCGTCTTCATCAATATTGTCGGTGTAGGAGTGAAGGAAATGACGTCACATCGACGTTGGAATTTATCGTCAGCTTATTTTGGAGATGCCTATTCCATTCCTCAGTTCAAAATACTCATCTCTCTCTCTCTCTCACGCGCACACGCAGTGGTGATGGATAACGTACATCGAGTGCTCCTGCTTCCGTACCCGAGCCAAGGCCACATCAACCCCGTGCTCCAGTTCGGGAAGCGCCTCGCCGCCCACGGCCTCCTCGTCACGCTCGCCGCCACCCGGTTCATCCTCGGCTCCTCCCGCCCCGAGCCCGGTCCGGTTCGCCTCGCTGCCATCTCCGACGGGTTCGACGCCACGGGCTTCGCCGGGGCCGGCTCGGCCCCGGCCTACCTCGGCAGGTTCGAGCTGGTCGGCTCCGAGACCCTGGAGAGCTTGCTCCACAGTGAGGCCGCCGCCGGCCGGCCCGTCCGCCTCCTGGTCTTCGACGCGTTCCTCCCCTGGGCGGGGGACGTGGGGCGGCGGCTGGGAGCCGCGACGGTGGCGTTCTTCACGCAGTCGTCCGCGGTCGACGCACTCTACTACCACGTGTGGGAGAGGCGGCTGTGTCCGCCGGTGCAGGCGGCGGTGGAGCTCCCGGGGTTGCCCCGCCTCGAGCCGAGGGACCTACCGTCCTACCTGGTGGAGTTGGTCACCGCCTATCCGGCGTACATGGACATGGTGATGAACCAGTTCAAGTGCTTGGAGAAGGCGGATGAGATCCTCGTCAACTCCTTCTATGAACTCGAACCTGAGGTACTTTCACATATGCTTCTTTTCATATCAACCACATTCTATCTTCGGTCTGAGACGTCAACGGGGGGGGGAAAAGAGACTCGTTGACTTGGAGAACCATGTCGTCTTTTATTCTTTGTATCTTTTGTTGCCATGACTGGAACTAATTTGCGACCAGGAAACGGACTTCCTGAGGGTGGCATGCGGAGCGAAGACCGTCGGGCCGACGGTGCCGTCCAAGTACTTGGACGACAGGCTCCCCTTCGACTCCCACTACGGCCTCAATCTCTTTACGCCGGCTGCCGCACCATGCATGCGCTGGCTGGGCTCCAAGCGGCCCGCCTCGGTCGTGTACGTCTCCTTCGGCAGCATGGCTGTGCTCAGCCCAGAGCAGACGGCGGAGCTAGCCTTCGGCATCTCGGACAGCGGTAAGGACTTCCTGTGGGTGGTGCGGTCCTCGGAAACCGGCAAGCTGCCCCGGGACTTCGCTGAGGGGTTCGCGGAAAGAGGCCTGGTGGTGTCCTGGAGCCCGCAGACGGAGGTCCTTGCTCACCCGGTGGTCGGCTGCTTCCTGACGCACTGCGGGTGGAACTCGACCGCCGAAGGGCTGAGCCTGGGGGTGCCGATGGTGGCGATGCCTCAGTGGACGGACCAGCTGACGAACGCCAAGTACGTGGAGGACGTCTGGGGCGTCGGGGTGAGGGTGAGGGAGGAAGAGAAGGGATTGGTGAGGCGGGAGGAGGTGGAGAGGTGCGTGAGGGAGGTGATGGAGGGCAGGAGGAGAGAGGAGATGAGGATGAACGCCGCCAAGTGGAGGGAGCGGGCAAAAGCGGCGGTGGGAAAGGATGGGAGCTCTGACAAGAACATAGTGGCGCTCATTGCCAAGTACTGCACGAACACGTAGCTCATGCCAAAACAATCTCGCATTGGATCCGTGGAATTAGATTCTTGCAAACTATGATTGACTTCTGGATGCTTATCATCTCAGTTGACTATTTGTATGGACTCAAATATCATAGAAACTGAAGGAAATCTTTGACCCAGCCATATTAAGATATATATAATATTTCTGAAATTTACGTGAATGCATTCGACGATTAACTAAGCGAATCTGAGATCAGCACGACTTGGAAAGCAGCGATGGAGGGCTGCTGATGGAGAGATATCGGATGTGGATCGCACTCTCAATGACGCCACGCCTGTCAACGCAATCCATCGTCTCCTTGTTATGAGTGCGCTGTCTCTTCTCCGAGTTGCGACTCCCGATGGCCGCTCTGCAAGACCACCGCTTCTTCCCGAAACCTCTCGTTCCTCTCTGCTTCCCTGTTTCTCATCTGCGCAGCTCTCTGCCCCTCCGCATCTCGATCCATAAGGCCAAGTCTTTGGCCCAGATTCCACCGCCTGATGCGGCAAATCCCCTCCGGAATCTGTTCTCCGCCCGAAAGATCCCAGCTTTCTCCGGAAACCCCGAAGAGCAGACTCTTAAGGTCCAGGTTTCATCGAAAAATGCTTCACCTTTGTCGAGAAGTCCACCTTCCCTCATCCGTTTTGTCCAAACCGCCCATCGCCCCGTTTCCCTGTTTGATCTCTTATCTTCTATTGATCTCCAGGTCTCAACCCAAAAGATTGCTTCTTGCTCGAGAATTCCATCTTTCCGTCACAGTTTTGCATTGCTACTTGCTGCTTTTTCTTCTCCTTTCCCTGCCAACGCAGCCGACTCGGAGCAGGTCTCGCAGAAGATCAACATAGAACAGATTCTTGTATCAATCGATGATTTCTTCAACCGGAATCCATTCTTCGTAGCGGGGGTCACCGTCATCTGGCTCGTCCTGATACCGCTGACACAAGAATACCTCAAGAAATACAAGTTCATCAGCGCAATCGATGCCTTTCGGAAACTTAGGGACATGCCCAATGCCCAACTACTGGATGTGAGGAAGAGGCAGAGTGTCAAGTTCATGGATTCCCCAAATTTGAGGATTTTGAACAAGAATGTGGTTCAGGTGGAGTATTCTGATGGAAACGAAGAGGGTTTCATCAAGGAGGTTCTGCGGAATTTTGAAGATCCAGCGAATACTGTCATCTGTGTTCTTGACAAGTGAGCTCTCAGACTATATCTATAAATTATATTTTCTAGTTTGGAAATGTTGATATCATTATTGACTGGAAAATATAAATTTTCTACATAGAGCAGATTTCAGAATATGGAAAACAGACAAATGTCGAAGGTGTCAGCTAGTTTAGCTGACAATTGATCACCGCAAGGTCCTGGGCTCGATTTTATTCATCTTTAGGAGAAAATATTGGACAGTTCTTATAGATTCCAACTCCATTTTATTGCTGTCTTTATGGCCATTCGCTGAAGTGTCAATTCCTCTATTATGACTTTGACAGTTTACATGACTAATCTTTAGGAGGAATATGTAGAGTTTTTTCATCTTAATTTGCAGCTCCATGGAAACATTGGACAGTTCTTGTTGATTCCAACTCATTACATGTCTTTCTGCCAATTCACTGAAGTGCTAAACCCTCTATTACAAGTTTTCTTTTCTGAAAATTAAAATATATTAAGAAGCAAAATATCAGTTACAGTAATCGACAGATGCCGGTTTGCATGAGATGAACTTTCATTCGTTTTGATTTCTATATATGCTCTATATTTCTACCAAGAAAGAGTGATAACATAATTGGGATGTTCTGCTGAGTGCTTATTTTTTTGTGTAAGGTAGCTTTGATGGTGAATCTCTTAAATTGGCTGAACTACTTTACAAGAATGGTTTCAAGGAGGCATATGCAATTAAAGGTGGACTCAGAGGGAAGGATGGATGGCAGGTTTAATTCTAATGTCTATTTGAGATGGTCCATTTTGCAAGTTGTGTTAGATACTGATGTGTTAAGAGATTCAATGGCTGAACAAAATGTGATTTTTTAGTAGTTTTATTCATTGTATTAACTGTATAATTTCTTTTTGTGCAGGCAATTCAGGAAACCTTTCTTCCACCCTCTGTGCATGTTCATCCAAGGAAAAAGAGCATGGAATCAGCAGAAACAGAGGCGAACAACCAAATGATGAATGACCAGATTGTGGCTTCTTCCAGCAATCACCATGACAAGAACTTGAACACGGACAATGGTTTTGTAGAGCCGACAGAAACTATCTCAACCGCAAAGCTTAATCCAGAAAGACCGCTGTCGCCCTATCCGAATGTAAGAATAGAAGATTTAGCTTTCCATTATTGTGATTGCACAAGCATCTGCTATCAATCGTAATTGCTTTTATAAACTCAAATCAAATTTTCAATTCAATATGATCTGTTGGTACAGATCATTCTTTGGTAATTGCTATTTTAATGATCTGTTGGTCCAGATCATTCATATCATGAAATCTTGCTATTTCAATTCAATTTTAAGTCCTATTTTAATTCAATATTGCTTTTATAACATTCATAATTGCTTTCTGATTTGTTGGTGCAGTATCCCGAGCTCAAACCGCCTTCTTCTCCGTCTCCATCAAAGCCTCAAAGTTGAAGCTGTGATGTTGCTTGCAACTCGGTACACATTCTTTGCCTTCAGTAGACTTTTTTCTGGGTGGATTAAAAGGATGTCTTTTTGCTGATGTGAGTAGAAGCATCTTCATGAATTAGACTACTTTGTTCAATTTAATTGCCCCCTTGTACTTGTTTAATGTGATATGTGAAGTGTTTTTTTCCTTCAGACAACATGGTAATTGTTGGACAGTACCATTAGAAAATGGATATATTCCTGCCCATCACCCGAATTAGTGATCAGTAAAAGAGACATTAAACCGTGCAACACATATCGGATGATCTCACTCAAAAGCCATTCAAGTCCACTTAAGCTTCATGTAGGATGAGGATTCTCTCCCATTTACTGTGATGGGAGAGTTCTCCCAGCAAACAAAAACATACTCTCATGCACAAACATAAAGGGCAAGTGAGTAACTGATAACTAAATCAAACTAAAAATGGGTATCAGTGATGCAATATTTTTGGCAGTGCATACAAAATCACCTACTACACCGGCAAACATAGTTTTGTGAACAAAATTAACTTGTAATGTTAGCAGCACATTCAAGATCATGCACATAGTTTTGTGAACAAAATTAACATGTAATGTTAGCAGCACATACAAGATCATGCACACTGGCAACTGTAGTTGCACGAAAAAAATTAACATGTAATGGTCATTGCTCCCCACTGAGTCAAGAGAACATGAGCTGCTCAGTAATTGCCTGGAGCACCGCTGCGCTTGATACATATGACTTGGCATCGATGTGCACAGGTTGTCTCAGCTTGTAATACTGTAATCGATTTGTTTGCTTGGTGTACTGCAGTGTATTGCTTGCTACACTATGTTTTTCCTTGGGGTTTACAAGTTCTTCAACATCTTTAAATGACGCATATGACTTGGCATTGTATGCAAAGTGCAGTTAGATCAAACATATTCTGCTATTGAGACACACACTGTGTGCTTCATTCCACTAACACTTTTGTAAGTTATGATTCACCTGTGGAACAAGTCAAAATCTGAGATAGTATCAAAACACTATTATATATGGACAATTTTTTCTTTTAACAT
Organism: Musa itinerans; assembly: GCA_001649415.1. NCBI lineage: Eukaryota > Viridiplantae > Streptophyta > Magnoliopsida > Zingiberales > Musaceae > Musa > Musa itinerans. The sequence continues at coordinate 3,294 of LVTN01002131.1, read as the reverse complement.
AACACGAGGTATTACTTGAAGCTCCAAATAATTGATTAGACAGAATCATCATAAATGCTGTTAGATATTTACATGCCAAAATTTGACAAGGAATCCTGTCACATCACGGATTTATAAAAAAAATAATAAATTAATATTTTTATTATCCATAATTTACATAATAAACTCCCTCCTTTTTTTCATTGGATTCATCTTTGAATTCAAATCATTGTCTTTATAATAATAAATATTCTATTAACTAGAAAATGACCACATCTTCTTGGTAGGGTCATAAATTTTTTTCACCCAAACTTCAGATCTATTACACAGTAGTAGATTACTCTGAAAATAAATATAAAATAAAAATATATCAGCAACCACATATTCTGGTAGGAGGAACCTTAGAAAAATCATAAAAATAATCTTTAATATTTATGAAATATAAATAAATATCAATGATTCAATAAGAAAATACATCTATTCATTATAAAATTTATGCATAAAAAAAATGATGATAATTTCTTACATAATAAATAAAATCATGCATTAGCCACATGCAATACACACATAATAACCATATAACAAAGGTATACATCACACCCGATGGTGCACTCTCCCAACAGCGGATGAAGAGGCATACTTCACAGGATGGATTCCTCCCAACAGCGGATGGAGATAATCCATATCGCACTCCCAACAGCGGATGGAGTGGTATCCCTCACCCACCCAAGTGGGGACACTGTCACGGCCTTAGCTGGAATTGCCTAAGGCGTGAGGCACCCTTGCGGCCGAAACGTGAACTTAGGTTGCGTTGCCTAAGTCGCAGAGCACCCTTACGGCAAAGACGCGAACTTAGCTTACGTTGCCTAAGTCGCGCTTCGCCCTTGCGATTTGCGTCCGCAAAGATCAGCCCACTTGTAACCTCTTGCAGGTCCCGAAGGACCTGTAAAAAGAGAAAGTTGATTAGTTCGAAAGA
>LVTN01002130.1:32898-44034 GCA_001649415.1 Musa itinerans | reverse complement strand
ACGATCAAGCTTCTAAGTTCAGTGCTTTCCGGATATGCGTTTAGAAGTAAATTGGCTTTCTCGTACGAACATTATATTTCAGTTTGCGCTTATATTCTGATTCCCATCATAACTGCAAACTGTCTTCTGCGCATTTACAAAACGTATTTCAAAGCCCAGTATTTTCAGAATCGGCGTTTAGACGTAAACCGGTTTTAGTACTTTAGTTTGCGCTTACATTCTGATTTCTATCATAACTGCAAACTGCCTTCATAGATTTACTTTAACATCATCTCGCTTAATCTTAAGTTAAAGTAATCTTAGAATCGACTTTTACACCGAAGTCACTTTTATCATACGAACGAAGTTTTAATCGTCGAAAGATTTCCGTTGTACTAATTCACCCCCCCTCTTAGTGCTCTTGATCCTAACAGGTTTAATACCCAAAAAAGAGTCTAAATGACTTTTACTGGTAATATAGAGAGTCACTCTATCACTCATCCTCCTATGTTCAATAGGATGTACTACACATATTAGACCAATAAACTCGTATAATTATTTTTCTGATTTTTATAGATTTTGGTTTATGAAACATTGTCGAATACGGCTATAAAAAATCCTTTAGACCAATAAATGAGTGGAATGATCTAGAGAAAAAATTATTTTCTTTAAATGTGAAAGCTATGAATGTTTTATTTTGTGCTTTAGACATAAATGAGTTTAATCGTGTTTCTATATGCGAAACTGCATATGACATTTGACACACACTCGAAGTCACACATGAAGGCATAAGTAGAGTTAAAGAGTCTAAAATCAACCTTTTGATACATAGTTTTGAATTGTTTCGAATGAAACCAAGCGAAACCATTGGAGATGTGTACACCCATTTTACGGATGTCATTAATGGTTTGAAAGCTCTTGGTAAAAGTTTTTCTAATCTTAAACTTATTAATAAAATTCTAAGATATCTTTAAAAAAATTGGGATCCAAAAGTAACTACTATTTAAGAAGTAAATGACTTAAACTGTTTTCCACTTAAAGAACTTATAGGCTCATTAATGACCTATGAAATGACGTGCAAGATATATGATGAACATGAGAACAACCTTCCAAAGAACACGAAGGATATGACACTTATAACTAAAGAAGACTACTCGAGCAAAAGCTCAAGTGATGATGAGGACTTGGCACTTATAACAAGAAAATTTAAAAAATTCGTAAGAAGAAACAAAACAAAACAAGATACTAAAAACAAAAATGAACTCAAAAAGACATAATCATCTGCTATGAATGTAAGAAGCCGGGACACTTCAAAGTGAATGTCCCCAAGTGAAGAAGAAACTATCAAAGAAAAAGAAAGCATTCAAGGCGATTTAGGACGAATCGAGTACATCCGAAGACGAGAAGCAAACCAATAAAGATGAAGTGACAAACTACGCATTAATGACATTTGACAATGAGGTATATAACTCAAACGAATCTCTTTTATCTTACGATGAATTACTTAATGCATTTCATGACTTGTTTGATTAATTTAAATTAGTTGGTAAAAAATATAAATTATTAAAAAAGGATCATGCTTCTCTCACTAGTGAATTTAAAAAATAAAAAAAATAAGTATGATAATTATATATTAACTCCATACACTAAGTGTGAAGAGTTAGATTCACTTAAGCAAAAAAATATTAATATCATTCTTATCAATAAGGGTAATGTTCATATAAAGTAAGGAATTAACTTTTTGAGTAGTAATACTCAACAAAAGCCAACTATATTTGTTAAATGACCCATACTACTGCTAGTCATAGGTGCCCTGCAAGTCAATCACGTGAGTGATGATACATGTGACATGACACACACTCTTTTTACTTATTATATTATTTGACATTTTACATTTTATCACTTTATATTGCTTGTTGTATATATATATATATTGTGATGTCCATGGATCTGTACAATGTAAGGAATGAGTCGACAATAAGAGAGGGGGGGTTGAATTAGTGTAGCAGATAAAAACGATGTCGGTTCGAAAATATTCGTTTCGATTAAATCGATCGGAAAGATATTAACTTGACAACGTACAAAATAGTAAAATGAAAAAGTAAATCATGTAAGGTAGTTTGCAGTAAAGGTAAGTTGAAAGAAGTAAATGCAAATTGAGTTTTATAGTGGTTCGATCGTCGTGACCTACATTCACTCCAGGATTCCTCTTTCGTTGAGGCCACTAGCATCCAATATTGGTCTTCCTTCATTGGGTGAAGACCAACTACCCTCTTACAATACTTTCTCCTTTTCACAAGTTTAGGAGATAACCTTAACAAGTCACTCTTTTGCAAGTATTGCCTCACACACCTTCCTTAGGACTAACTCTAAGCACTAGGAGGAGATAGAGCTATCCTGAAAAATTTATATAGCAATGGGATGAGCACATAGAGCTCAGCAAGCGACTAACAGATCAATGGCAGATGAATCATTTTAGAGCATATCAATGATGGATGAAACATTTGATATGGTAGATGAAACATTACGAAACATATCAATGATAGATGAAATGCTTCGGAACATATCAATGGCATATGGAATGTTTCGAAAGCATAAGAAGCATTTTAGAACATATTAAAGAACAAGTACGAAACAGAAGCTCAAACGTTGCATTTGACGTTACATACATTTCATTCTTATCCAAAGCACACATAGAAGCATATAACCAAAGCTTTGGATATCATATCAAACAGATAGAAGGTGAAGTGGGATCTCAAACATAATCTAGAGCATCGTGGGCTCCAAGCACATACCCTTTACCATTTCTGGCAAAGGTCTAGACAATCCCTTTACTATTTCTAGCAAAGGTCCAAATAATTCCTTTATCATTTCTGGCAAAGGTCTAGACAATCCCACAAACACCGGAGTACAAAAGGGCATTGTGAACAATAAGGTTGGTATATATCGGAAACACATGCGGAACAACGGAATGCATGTGCCTATACGAATCATTGCGATGCAACCATGAACTTTACATGACAGTTGCAGGTGTACAAATAATTGCAGGACAAAAGTATACAGGAATTCAAGGCAATAATGTAAAGCTCAACTGAAATAAGGGTTTTTGCTTAAATCAATTTCCAAAGAGAAGAAATAAGAAGAGTCGAAATCGACCAAAGCTTGATTCTAGCAGAATATGAGAGGAAATTTGTATGAATTATTTGGATAACAAATTATACTCAAATTTAGACAAAATAGGTGTCATTCGAAAATGTTCAATCTAATTTTAGGTAAATCAACTTTTGCAAGAATTGAAGTTAACTACAGGGTATTACAAATAATTTCGTAGTGAAATGTCTGAAAATATCAACTATATTTTACTAAATCTACAAGGTCGATGAAAATAGATGTTGCAGTTTGCAATTGTACTCCAAAAATTTCAAATCAGGTAAGCATAGAAAGAATTTTGAGTCTAGTTTCCAGTAAATCATACTTTGCATGAATCTGAGTTCCCAGTAGAAAGTTATAAGCAGTTAAGCAACAAGAGGTCAGAAATTATAGTCCCTGGTTTGCAAAATCTGAAGGGTTAATTAAAACAGAAGTACTACTATGCATTTAAATTCCAAATCATACAATCTAGGTATCAAAATAAAGGTTTTTGAGTCTACTTTCAAAGGGATTAGGCTTTGCTTAAATCAGAGTTTAGTACTAAAAGTTAGGTCCGAAACAATGCATAGAGATCAGATTTTCAAAAAATTATAAACTCATGGCTTTGTATCAAAATGAAAGAAATGTCTGGTTCTCAGCTGAAATCTTTCAAAATTTTCAGATTTAAGATGAAATCAGAGATCAAGAATTCTGTAGGAAGAGTTTAGAACACTTACCTTAAACAAATTTGAGTCCCAAAAGTGTGGAATTGATGCAAAACCTTAAGCCAAAGCAAATCTTTTTCTTCTTCTTCTTCTTCTTCTTCTTCTTCTTCAATTCCCTTCTCATCTCAAACCAATGTTGGTTGTAGAAACTTATGTTTTCTTTCTTTAATCTCTCATCTAATTACTTGGTTTTGGCTAATACAAGGGTTGCAAGGTGTCATGCATGCATGAAAGGGGCTTATGTGTCATCCATAGAACCAACATGGGTGGCACCACATTTAGATTAGCTAGTGACACATGTCCACCACATATTTTTATTTATTTATTTATTTATTTTTTAACTTAAATCTGAATCTTTCATAAATAATATCAAATTTTTAATATTTACTCTTAGGTCCTTACATTACAAATAAGCCCTTACAAAATTTTCAAAAATAAGGGATGTTACACTCTCCCCTCCTTGAAAGAAAATTTTAGTCCTCTAAATTTGTCATATTTCCTTCGACGAAAAGTTGAGATCATGATTGCACCTGGATTGAGGCCATCAACATTATTGAGCCTTGCCCTTTCCTTGTAACATTCAAATCAAAATTTTCTTCTAATAACTTCCATTGTTCTCCTACCATTGGATCAAGCTCACCATTAAAACTGGGAGGACTAAGCTCCTTAAATTATTTCATTCCAAGTCCATTCTAATTTGATGTCCCCGATCAACACTTTCATTTGATTCAATTACACAAAGAAGATGAAGCGATAGGACTAGATGTTCTCGACATTAAAGATTCCTAAAAGGCATCAAAGGAATTTTTCACCGATCTCTATAGTTTACTAGACCTCAATATATTTTGCATATCAAACATATCAATTATCTCGGTGATCCTTAAATCATGCTTTGATATCATATCTGTCACGCCCCCCGAAATTTAGATCAACAATAATTCAATTCCATTCCAGGATCCAATTACACATTTGAGGACACTAAGAAAATGTTCAAGTCATTCACATTCATAATTCCATAATTCATAAGACCTGTGCAGTTTAAAATCATACCATCAAATCAAATATCTGCTCATAAAATTTAAAGCCAACTCAACTAAACCGTAACCACACCATAAATCGATAGTTGTGAGAATCTATACAATCACAAAACCAACATGTACCACATGTTTATATCAATACACAATCTTAACTTAACATTCCCAAAATCCTGACATGAGAGGTACTTTTCAAACATTTACAAAACTCATAAGTTCATATTTACAATAAAATTTCATTAGATACCAAGTGTACTTATACAACAAAACATATCATCTACAAAAGGTTTGCCCAAAGTCTTTTAGCTTTCCACTGTCGTAGCTCAATTTAAACATTTTAGCGATCGACAAGCTATCTTGAAAAATTTATATAGCAATGGGGTGAGCACATAGAGCTCAGTAAGCAACTAACAGATCAATGGTCGATGAAATATTACGGAATATATCAATGATAGATGAAATGCTTCGGAACATATCAATGACATATGGAATGTTTCGAAAGCATAAGAAGCATTTTAGAAAATATCAAAGAATAAGTATGAAACAGAAGCTCAAACGTCGCATTTGATATTGCATACATTTCATTCTTATCCAAAGCACACATAGAAGCATATAACTAAAGCTTTGGATATCATATCAAACAGATAGAAGGTGAAGTGGGATCTTAAACATAATCTAGAGCATCGCGGGCTCTAAGCACATACCCTTTACCATTTTTGGCAAATGTCCAGACAATCCCTTTACTATTTCTAGCAAAGGTCCAAATAATCCCTTTACCATTTTTGGCAAAGGTCTAAACAATCCCACAAACACTGGAGTATAAAAGAGCATTGTGAACAATAAAATTGGTACATATCGGAAACACATGCGGAACAACGAAACGCATGTGCCTATACGAATCATTACGATGCAAACATGAACTTTACATGATAGCTGCAGGTGTACAAATAATTGTAGGATAAAAGTATACAGGAATTCAAGGCCATAATGTAAAGCTCAACTGAAGTAAGGGTTTTTGCTTAAATCAATTTCCAAAGAGAAGAAATAAGAAGAGCCAAAATTGACCAAAGCTCGATTCTGGCAGAATTTGAGAGACACTTTGTATGAATTATTTGGAAAAAAAATTATGGTCCAATTTAGACAAAATATGTGTCATTCGAAATCTATTCAATCTAATTTTAGGTAAATCAAGTTTTGCAAGAATTGATGTTAACTGCAGGGTGTTACAAATAATTTCGTAGTGAAAGGTTTGAAAACATCAGCTCTGTTTTATTGACTCCACAGGATCAATGAAAATAGATGTTGTAGTATGCAATTGTGCTCCAAAAATTTCAAATCAGGTAAGCACAGAAAGTATTTTGAATCTAGTTTCCAATAAATCATACTTTACATGAATCTAAGTTCCCAACAGAAAGTTATAGCAGTTAAGCAACAAGAGGTCATAAATTAGAGTCCCTGGTTTGCAGAATCTGTGGGGTTAATTGAAACAGAAGCCTTAGTAGGCATTTAAACTCCAAATCATTCAATATAGGTATTTAAATAAAGGATTTTGAGTCTACTTTCAAATGGATTAGGCTTTGCCTAAATCAGAGTTTAGTACTAAAAGTTCGATCCGAAACAATGCATAGAGGTCAGATTTCCAAAAAATTACTGATTCATAGCTTTGTATCAAAATGAAAGAAATGTCTGGTTCTCAGCTGAAATCTTTCAAAATTTTCAGATTTAAGATGAAATCAGAGATCAAGAATTCTGTAGGAAGAGGTTAGAACACTTGCCTTAAACAAATTTGAGTCCCAAAAGTGTGGAATTGATGCAAAACCTCAAGCCAAAGCAAAGCTTTTTTTTCTTCTTCTTCTTCTTCAATTCTCTTCTCATCTCAAACCAATGTTGGTTGCAGAAACTTAAGTTTTCTTTCTTTAATCTCTCATCTAATTACTTGGTTTTGGTTAATACAAGGGTTGTAAGGTGTCATGCATGCATGAAAGGGGCTTGTGTGTCATCCATAGAACCAACAAGGGTGGCACCATACTTAGGTTAGCTAGTGACACATGTACACTATATATTTTTATTTATTTATTTATTTTTTTTAACTTAAATATGAATCTTTCATAAATAATATCAAATTTCTAATATTTACTCTTAGGTCCTTACATTACAAATAAGCCCTTACAAAATTTTTAAAAATGAGGGATGTTACAACAGTACCCCAAGATTTCTAGGCAGTGGTACTGCCCCTGTCAAGCGGTGGTACCGCCAGAGCTCAATCTCCGAGCTCTTTCAGGTGGTTGTACCGCCAAGATTGGGCGGTGGTACTGCCCCATGTCAGGTGTCAAGCGGTGGTACCGCTAGGACCTTGGAAATTTGGGATTAGATATTTTTGGTTCCAATTTTTAAGCCTTTGGGGCCTATAAAAACCCCACCCTTTTCTGCATGAAAGGGCATGAAAGTATTGAGATAATCTTGAGTTATTGGGGTGTAAAAGTGTTGTAAACAAGTGCTAGAGTCCTCATCCCTTACTAACTTTTGAGATCATTCAAGAGAGGTGTGAGACTAGTAAGGGTTCTCTCCTTAACTCGTAAAAAGGAGAAAGCGCTGTAAAGAGGTGGTTGGTCTCCACCTATTGAAGGAAGGCCTTTAATGGACGCCGGTGATCTCGTCGGAGGAGGAATCCGAAAGTGGATGTAGGTCATGTTGACCGAACCACTCTAAATTTTGGTTTGCATTTCATTTGTGTAATTTACTCTAACTGCAAATCATTTCATAACAAATTGCTTCTCCTCCTCATCTTGCTTACACTCTCATATGTTTCAAGTTGCTATCTTTCCGATTCGATTTTCATCGAACATACGAAATATTTTATACGAAAATCGAAGAATTTTTTGCTGCACTAATTCACCCCCTCTTAGTGCCTGCCGCTCTTTATCCTAACAAAAATATCACAAGTTATAATGAAGAGAAAAATCATCATTTATCTTCAAATCATTCAACTTGTTAAATCATCAAAGTCACTTTTAAGAAATTCATAAAAATGATACAAATAGATTCATCAAAATCAATAAGATAGAGAAAAAGAAATTTTCAAAAAGAAATGTTTTCCTTGTTTTAGTTGTTTCAATTTAGGTGATTGATTTCATATAAGCATGTTCAAGTTTTTTCCATACGAAAACCATACATCATGGTTTAAAATCAAAAGAGCAATTATCATCATGGAAATCATCAAGATCAAATAATCATTTCTTCAAATTATCATGCTTTAATTAAATATACAATCATCAAGCATGATACTTACATTATTTCATATAAGCATGCCTTTTTCATTTATGTCAAATCAAAATATGTATCATTTTTAAAACCAAAAAAGCCACTTTCATTATGGTAAAAATCGATAGTCCATAAATTGCAAGAATCATCACGCATAATTTAGAAAGATAAACTCTTTAAACATAGTTTCATTGAACATAAGACATCTTCAATCAAAATCAAAAAGCAATACAAAAATCAACATGATACACATTATTGCTTCTGGGTGGTACCATCGCCTAGACTAGCGGTACCATCGCTTGACACAATCTCGAAGACTATGCCACGACGATTTCACTTGTTTGGTCATTGTTGGGGCCTTTCTCTTGGCCCAACAAAGCTCAAACTTGGGCCCAACTATCCCCTAATTGGGTTGACCCAATTCTAATCCTAATTATATTCTAACTATGAAATTTAAGACATTTACTAAGCTAAACAAGTCCGTAAGTCTAGGTTTCTTCCGGTGAGCTTCCGGCGAACTTCCGACGATCTCTCAATAATGTTCCAGCGGACTCCCGACAAGCTCCTAGACTTCATGATGATCTTCTTAGCGAGTTCCAACGAGCTTCTTTGGTAAGCTCCTAGACTTCTCGGTCAATTTTGACATAACTTCCGACGAATGTTCGGACTTCCGACGAACTCTCAAACTCTCAATGAAATCGCGTTCTTGACTCTGGGACTTCATTTTGCTTTATGCCTTGCTATCATAGTTAATCCTGCACACATAAAAATCCACTTTGATCTAGACAATTATTACAAAGCTTTGAATCATGTTGTTCGACATGTCATTGGGTCATCAACGCTTCGTCCGATTCTTCGGCGTATCGTCCTCTCTTGCGGCCTATTGCCTAATCGACTAGTTGACCTTTGCAACTCCAATTTCCTTTGCACAATTTCCGCTCTTCTTAACTTGATGCCTAAAGTCATGGCCCGAAGCCTTCTGTCGATACATCGACCGATCCTCCAGCTCGACGTCCAATCTTCTGACATGTTTTTCACCGGCCCAACATGATTCTTCCTGCTTTAATTGTCTCATCCTGATCAAAGCTTCCTGCATCACTTAAAACATAGATTAAATCATAAACACTTATCAATTGATTTTATCATCAAAATCTGAGATTCAACACCTAAAGAATTGGAGTGATGCTGATTGGAGCTTTACCAACACCAAATCGCCGACCTTGAACTCTTGCGGTCGCCTTCCCAAGTCTGCCCACTTCTTCATCTTTTTTGTTGCTTTCTCCAAGTAAGCCCGCGCAATATCTGCATTTCGATGCCACTCCTTTGTGAAGTGGTAGGCTGACAGACTACTCCCATTATACCCGATTGCCATGGTGCAAGGAGTTGACGGTTGTTATCCTGTAATGATCTCGAAGGGGCTCTTGTTGGACGTAGAGCTCCCCTGCATCTTGTAGGAGAATTGGACAATGTCCAACAACTTTACCCAATCTCGTTGGTTGTCACTCACGTAGTGCCGAAGATGTTGCTCTAGGAGCGAGTTTATCCTTTCGGTTTGGCCATCCGTTTGGGGGTGGAGGCTTATAGAGAAGTATAACTTGGACCCCAACAATTTGAATAGCTCGGTCCAGAATCGTCCTAGGAACCGAGCGTCTTGATCACTGATGATATTGTGCGGAACTCCCCAATACTTCACCACATCCTTCATCATCAGCTTGGCTGCCTCCTCTGCTGAATAGTGTAGGGGAGCAGCAATGAAAGTTGCATACTTTGAAAATCGATCGACTACCACGAGTATCGATCCGAGTCTCCCTACTGCGGGCAAGCTTGATATGAAGTCCAAGGAAATGCTCTCCCACGACCTTTTTGGTACGGGCAACAGCTCCAAAAGTTCCACCGACTTCCGTTGCTCCACCTTGTCTTATTGGCAAGTGAGGTACGTTCAAATATATTCCTCCAAATCAGTCCCCATCTTCGGCCAATAGAAGGCCCTCTCCACAAGAGCCAAGGTTCTGTGAATGCTTGTGTGTCCAACCCAAAGGTAATCGTGATACTTTTTTAAGAGTTCATGCTTCAAATTGTCCACTTAAAGAACATAAACCCTATTCCTTTTTGTGTAAACGAGTCCCTCCTGAACCCAAAACCATCGTGCCTTGCCTTCTTTAATGAGCTGCATCAGGGCTTCTACTTGGGGATCACTATATAGTCCATCTCTGATCCTGGAAAGGAAGTTGGAGTGCAACTGATTTGCTTGGCCTTTTCCCTCCAATTGTACGGCATTCACACTCTCCACTTTCCAACTCAATGCATCGGCCACGACATTCGCCTTTCCAGGCTTGTACTCCATTGCCATATCAAACTCATCCAAGAAGTCCTGCCATCATGCTCGCTTTGGGGAGAGTTTCTTCTGAGTTTGGAAATAGCTCAAAGCGATGTTGTTTGCCCTTAGTACAAATCACGATCTAAGAAGGTAGTGTCGCCAAACTTGTAGATAGTGGATCACCGCTGTCATCTCCTTCTCATACACCGGATACTAGCGCTCGGTCTCATTGAGTTTGCGGCTCTCGTAGGCCATCGGATGACCCTCCTACATGAGTACCCTCCTACAATTGACAATTCGCCGGAAGTACGCCGGAAGCTCGCCGGAAGAAGCGATTGATGCACCGAAGCAAGTTGCAATATTAATGTCTTAAATATCGTAGTTAGCATGAAGATTAAGTTAGGAATGGGAGGTGATCCCATTAACTTAATCTGGGGACAATTGGGCCCTTGACAAACCCAAATTGGGCCGAATGGATCAGCCCATTCGGACCCAGATTTCCTGGCTGGCGGTGGCGCTGCCTGGGTCAGCGGTGGCACCGCCCAGGAGCTTAGTCTCCCAGGAATGTTGGCATCGGTTGAACCGCCCCTGTCAGGCGGTGGTACCACCAGCAGTTATTGCTGACATCGGTAGAACCGCCCTTGTAAGGCGGTGGTACCGCTAGAGCTCGGTCTCCGAGCTCTGTCAGGAG
>LVTN01002130.1:17984-30081 GCA_001649415.1 Musa itinerans | reverse complement strand
AGCTTTCATAAGCCTATGTCATATCGAGTTTGTTTCATATAATTGATTTTTGACATATGGAATCAATTAACAAATGCATCTCTTATAGATTTATCCTGCGAAATTTTTTCGAGAAATGGATTTGATGAAATGATTCCTTCTTATGAATCCCTTGTTGATAAAGGAAGATTTTTTACACTTGCAAGGATTTAATTCATATGTAAAAAATCTTGATCCTTATAAAAATGAAGCATGATTTAATCTCTTATCAAGTAAGCTCACAAATAGCTTTCCTCCTTCATGCGAAAAGATAAATGACAAATAAAAAGGAAGAAGTATTGAAAGCTATCTCCATGTCATGTTTCCTTGAAATATTTGTATAATTGGTATCCTATCACTTATTGTTGAAAAATGACATGAACCTTGTAATGGCATGAATCATTACCGTACTTATGTTTAAAATTTGCTTAAATCGCTCTCCTTTTTGTTGATGACAAAAGGGGAGAAATATATAGTAAATTGATAATAGCTATGAGTGTCATATTTGTATCAAAAGCTTGCATTTATATATGGTAAATTGATGATAGAATTACTATGATTGCCATATTTTCACTATGCCATATTTACACTATGTTAAGATATCAAGAACTTACATTGCAACTTTACATGTTGATATCTTGCCATGTAATGAAATGCTATGATTACACTTGAAATGTTTGCATTATGTTAAGAAATCAAGAACTTACATCACAATTTTATATGTTGATATATTGCCATGAAATGCTATGATTACACTTGAAATGTTTGCATTATGTTAAAATATCAAAAGTTTATATCGCAATTTTACTTGTTGATATCTTACCATATGATGAATTGCTTCAATTACCATCCTTCACATTTGAGATGTAAAATTTGAAAATGGATGTCAAGCCTTGACATCATTTTCGGAGAGATACATCATGATAGGAATCATAATGTGAGTATTGATAAGGTTAAACGATCTTAACTTATCAATAGATCTCTTGAATTCAAAGGCTTTGAATTTAAGAAAGACTTATCTCAAGTATGGCATAGAGATAGGGGGAGTTAAGGTTAACTCTGTTATCAATCGATTGTCATCATCAAAAAGGGGGAGATTGTTGAATCTCAGATTTTGATGATGAAGTCAATTGTCATTTGTTATATAATCCATATGTTGAGATAAGTGTGCAGGATTAACTACGATAGAAGTAAGACATGTAGCAGAAGTTACGCCGGAGTCAAGACCATGATCACATTGGGGGTTCGAGAGTTCGATGGAAGTCCGGACGATCGTCGGAGGTTCTACGGGAACAAATCCGAGAAGTCCAGGAGCTTGCCAAAGAAGCTCGTCAGAACTCGCCAAGTGGATCGTCGCAAGTCTAGGAGTTTACCGGAAGTCCGCCTGAGCATCGTCGAGGGTTCGTTCGATGTTCGCCGGAAGCTCGCCGGAAGAAGCGATTGACGCACCGGAGCAAGTTATAGTATTAATGTCTTAAATATCGTAGTTAGCATGAAGATTAAGTTAGGAATGGGAGATGATCCCATTAACTTAATCTGGGGGAAATTGGGCCCTTGACAGACCAAAATTGGGCTGAATGGATTAGCCCATTCGGACCCAAATTTCCTGGCCGACGGTGGCACCGCCCAAGAGCTCAATCTCCCAGGAATGCTGGCATCGGTTGAACCACCCCTGTCAGGCGGTGGTACTGCCAGCAGTTATTGCTGGCATTGGTAGAACCACCCCTGTCAAGCGGTGGTACCACTAGAGCTTGATCTTCGAGCTCTATCAGGAGGTAGTACCACCCCTGTCAGGCGGTGGTGTCACTAGGACCCCAGAAATCCGGGAGATGACATTTTTGAGCTCCAAATTCAAACCAGTTTGGGGCCTATATAAACCCCACCCTTTCCTGCATGAAAGGGCACCGAAATCGTGATCTTATTCTGTGAATTCTAGAGCTCAAAATTGTTGTAAAGGCCAAAAGTTCTTCTCCCTCTTTTCTTCTAAGTTTTGATTATTCAAGAGACGAGTGAAAAATCTTTAAAGGTTGTCTCCTAAGCCCGTCAAAAGGAGTAAAGCTGTAAAAGGGTGGTTGGCCTTCGCCTATTGAAGGAAGGCTTCTAGTGGACGTCGGTGACCTCATCGAAGGAGGAAACCAAAAGTGGATGTAGGTCAAGATTGACTGAATCACTCTAAATCTCGGTTTGCATTTACATTCTTCTCTCTATCTTAAACTGTAAATTGTCTCCATTACTTTACTTCAACTCTACTTTCGCTTAATCTTAAGTTGAAGTACTTTCCAAATCGACTTTCGCATCAAAATCATTTTTATCATACGAACGTCATCGTAAATCGTCGAAAGTTTTCCGCTGCACTAATTCACCCCCCCCCTCTTAGTGCTCTTGATCCTAATACCGACAATTTGAGCACTGGTTCTTCCAATATAGCAGCCTTTAGATCTTGGAATGCAATCTCATATTTATCAGACCACCTCTACGGCTGCTCCTTCTTTAGCAACTCCGTTAGTGGAGTTACATGCTTCGAATACCCCACTATGAAGCGTCGATAGTAGTTGACGAAACCAAGGATCTCAACTCTGGCACCTTCTTTGGAGTTTGTCATTCTGTAACCACTTGCACCTTCGATTTGTCTATCCGAATGGAGTCATCACCGATTTGATGCCCTAAGAATAAGATCTTTGTTTGGGCAAAGTAGCATTTCTCCCTTTTCATGAATAAATTGTTCTCCCTGAGAACCTTAAAAATTGTTCGAAGATGCTTGACATGCTCCTCGAGCATTTGACTGTATACGACGATATCGTCTAAGTAAACGATCACGAACTTATCCAAATACTCATTGAATAGCTAGTTCATGAGAGTGCAGAACGTGGCCGGAGCGTTAGTTAAGCTGAAAGGCATCACCAAGAACTCAAACGCTCCATACCTGGTCACACAAGTAGTCTTTACTTCGTCGCTTTCAACAATGCATACCTGCCAATACCTCGACCAAAGGTTAAGTTTTGAGAAATAATTGGCTTTGCCCAACTTGTCGAACAAGTCAGCGATGAGCGAGATGGGATACTTATTCTTCACTATCACTTTGTTGAGGGCTCGGTAATCGACGCATAGTCGGAGGCTCCCATCTTGTTTCTTCTGGAAGAAAACTAGAGCTCTGAATGGTGCTTTAGAACTGTGGATGAGACCACCGCTTAATAGTTCACCTAACTGCTTTATGAGTTCGGCCAACTCTGGCGGGGGCATGCGGTAGGGTGGTCTCGCTGGAGGCTTCACTCCTGGCTCCAGCTCAATGTTATGATCCACGCCTCTGCGTGGTGGAAGAGTCTTTGGCAACTCGGGTGGCATAACGTCAATGAACTCTTTCAAGACGTTCGCCACCATAGTAGGTTCATGAATGGCCTTATTGTCGAGTGGCTCTAGCTTCATAGCAGCCACGAATGTTAATTCACCTTTTCGCACCCCGTTCTTTAGTTGTAATGCCGATATATATTAGGGTTCCTTGGTTCCTCTCCGAGAGATGGGAACCACACAGGGGTCATCACCACCCATCATACATAGGGAGCTTAGGAACAGCATTAGCACCGACTTCGCCGCCTGCATGAATTCCATTCCAAGAATCACTTGGAAGTCGTCCAATGGCACCACCATCATGTTTGTGCTCCCGCTCCATGTTCTGATCTTGATGGGAACTCCCTTTGCTAACCCGGAGATTCGCTTGGCCTTCGAGTTCACCGCCTTCATTCGACTTGGGCTCTTCTCCAAGATCAGCCCAAGTCGCTTTGCTTCTCGATCGGCAATAAAGTTGTGGGTAGCGCCCGTGTCCACCATTGCATGGGTCATTTGGCCATTGAGCTTAATGTCTACGTATATCAACTCGCCACTTTCTGCTTTTTGTATCCTTCTCTTCGTGTTCTCCCCCACTTGACCCTGCATGGCGTTCAACAAATGCATTGCTCCCATCCGAGGTCCTTGCGACTCCTCACCGTCACTGTTGGATTCAGAACTACTCGAACTAAGAGAGACAGCCTTGCCCTTGTCTGATCAAGGGGGGTGGATAGAAGCTATTAAAGCATTGAGTGCCTATTTTTTTGGGCACTCCCTCACCATGTGCGGGCCTCCGCACAAGAAGCATCCGCCAAGTTTCGGGGCCTTGCCTTTTGGGCTTGGCCCTTTGTGGGAACTCTTCTTCCTTTGTTCGCCCTCGAGCTCCTTCCCTTAAAAATATTTTTGAGGGTGATTGCCTGAATATTGTTTCCTTTGTCCTAGGTCTTCAAAGAAAATAAAGTCGGTGAGCCTTTCTGCAGTAGCAATTGCCCCGATCACGTCGGCGACATTCCTTCGATGTAGTTCTTGTTGAGCCCATAGCTTCAAATCTTTGAGGAAGCTAAACAGCTTATCCTTCTCGGACATATCCTGTATGTCTAGCATTAGCGTAGAATATTGCTTCACATAGTCTCGAATGGAAGTATTTTGGCGGAGTTGTCTCAACTTCCTTCTTGCGACGAACTCTATGTTCTCTGATAGGAACTGAGTTCTCAACTCCTGTTTCAAGTCCTCCCATGTGTCAACTCGACACTGACCTTATTGGATCTCCTCCCAACGGGTTTGCCACCAAAGTTTTGCATCTCCGTTCAGATACATTGTTGCTATAGAAACTTTGGTTTCTTCAGAATCAGGCCTCGTAGCTTGAAAGTATTGTTATATGTCGAACAGGAAATTCTCGAGCTCTTTGGCATCTCTGGCCCCTCCATAACCATGAGGCTCGGGTGCCCTCAAGTTTTGTGGCGGTGCAACGTGGGTGTTGCTTCCTCCTGCATTTAGTTCTCTTGTGAGCATGGTCACCCTTGAAGTGAGTTCCGCCACAACTTCCTGCAGGTGTTGCACGGAGTCTTTGGTGTCATCTAACAATCGGTCAACTAGGGCCTCAACCTTGTCGATCCTGGACTCTGCTTCTTCTTGCGAGCTCTCTACCCCAACAAGACTTCATTAGCTATGGTAGAGTTCCTCGAAGCTCACTTCAAGAACATTGAAGCGGGTTTCTACCGTTGTGAGTCTCTCATTATGACTCTTTTTTCCGGTTGGCGCTCCAGATTGTGCCTCCTTCACTCTTGGAGAGTATCCAACTTCTCGCTCATCATGTTCGCTGCCGCACTTCTCCTGAGCAGCTCTAATAGCATGAGAGCGAGTGTGCACTTGTAGCCCACCTACGGCTACTTGGGGCAAGGGTCCGGCTTGCCCCATCTTGCTTGATTCTCCATGATGCTTTGCCATGGCGAATTTGTGAAGTTCCTTCACTACTTGGTCGAAGTGCTTGCCCGCTCTGATACCACAATGTCATGGACTTAGCTGGAATTGCCTAAGTCGTGAGGCACCCTTGCAGCAAAGATGCGAACTTAGCTTGCATTGCCTAAGTCACGCTTCACCCTTGCGATATGCGTCCGCAAAGATCAACCAACTTACAACCTCTCGTAGGTCCCGAAGGACCTATAAAAGAGAAAGTTGATTAGTTCGAAGAATGAGCAACGGACAAGTCCCGACGTCTCACGAAAAGGGGAAGCTTTACAAGCAATTCATCGAGTACCTTGTGTGTACAAGAGAAAAGAGGGAGAGTAGGAAAACAAGGACTTTCGAAGGTTTAACAAACAACTGCAAGTCCATAAACAGCTGCTCACCGGGTGTCGGGCGCGACAACAAGTTCCTGTCAAGGTGATGTGCGAACTTGCGAAAGGTTGTTCAACGCCCAACACTATACCGAAGCCCCATCCCCCATGGTGCCACCCGGGTGGTTCCAAGGGGCTAAGATGGCTGATATTTTGGGTGCAGCAACGGGCTGCAGAAAACAGCCCATGACACACGAAAACAGAGCCATTTTGTGCTGTTTTGCTCGGTTCGGTGAGCGATCGCACTATAGCGCTGCAACTTATTCGAACTTATATTTTTACAAGAAAAAGAATATAAAACCAAGCCAAAACATGCTGCCAAGCAGCTATACATGTAGATGAGAGTGACGAACGGTTCGTTGAACGGAGTTGTTGCGGGTACATGATGACCGTTCGTGATAGAACGTTCGGACTTCCGACGAACTCTTGAACTCCCAACGAAATCACATTCTTGACTCCGGGACTTCATTTTGCTTTATGCCATACTATCGTAGTTAATCTTGCACACTTAAAAACCTACTTTGATCTAGACAATTATGACAAAGCTTGAATCAAAGTTGTCCGACATGTCATTGGTTCATCGATGCTTCGTCCGACTCTTCGATGCATCATCCTCTCTTACGGCCTATTGCCCAATAGGCCAGTTGACCTCCGTAACACCAATTTCCTTGGCACAATTTCTGCTCTTCTTAGCCCGATGATTGAATCCATGGCCCGAAGCCTTCTATCGATACGTCGATCGATCCTTTGGCTCGACGTCCAATCTTCTAACATGTTTTCCTCCGGCCCAACATGATTCTTCTTGCTTTAATTGTCTCTCCCTGATCGAAGCTTCCTACATCACTTAGAATGCAGATCAAATCATAAACACTTATCAATTGGTTTCATCATCAAAATCCGAGATTCAACATACAATGGTAATCAAATCGTGATGAGATCACAATAATGAGGCCGACTCACATTTAAATACAGATCATAAATAATCCTGGTCATAGGTTACTCAAGAAAGATATTGAGATAACTAGACAGACTAGTGTACTATGTACACATCTATATGATAGAGGCAACTGGTCTCATAGCTGCTCGTGTGGGGACACTAGTAATACAATACAGACGCTCATTGGAGAATGAGTTTACTGATTGATCCGCTCATGGAATACTAGATGGTTGATGATTCCTTATTGTCAAATAGTGATTCTATAGTCCTAGTGGTATATTTAGTCCTTAGACTTAAGACACGAAAGATGTCCTATATAATTACTCCACTATTTGATACTAGACTTATGGGTTTGGAAGTTTGAGATCTAGTATAACTGATCATCGAGAGTGGTAGCCAACCTTACAAGGGCTATTGAGTGTCAATAGAGGATCATCCACTCTCGGTGCCATGAGAGGAATATCCCATGTGTTCTCGCTCAGACAAATCCCTAGCTAGGGTCATTCAGATTGAGAGAGAAAAAGTTCTTCGAGAGAATCCGATTAGAGCGAGACTCGAGTAGAAACTATATGGGCCTGACAGTACCATGCCTGGTATACGGTCTCTATAGTATTAGATAGATGAGGACCATAGATACACGGTAATTGAGAATAGACAAGTCCAATGGATTGGATTTCCTTGTATCATCTAGGGATTATGGTGTAGTGGCCTAGTACGTCCATAGTCGATGAGTCGAGTGAATTATTATGGAGATAATAATTCACTGAGCTAGTAGGAGTTCTGACAGGTATGACTCATGGTCAGCTCAATATTGGGCTTAGAGGGTCACACACATATGGTATGTGTTGTGATGAGTAGAGGTTCAGATATGAAATATTCGCTGAAGCCCCTATCTTATTGGATATCCAATAAGCCCCTGAATTATTGGATACTATGGATGAGATCCAATAAGAGCCAATGAGAGATTATTGGGTAGAGGTCTACTAATCTAAGTAGCATAGGTAGTTGGATGGACATCCAATACCCAATATGGTAGGATCCATTAGGGTAAGTTGACATAGGACCTCTATAAATAAGAAGGAACCAAAGAGCCATGGGCCAGGTTCTTTTTAGTTGCCTCCTTCTATTCTCCTCTCTCCCTCTCCTCCTCTTACTGCAGCCCCTATTTGGGGCATGTGGATAGCAAGAAGGGGCAGCCCCTTCTTGATTGCGTGGTGTGCGTGAGGAAGAGATTTGGGCAGCGATTTGAGGAGCA
This sequence comes from Musa itinerans, assembly GCA_001649415.1. Taxonomy (NCBI): domain Eukaryota; kingdom Viridiplantae; phylum Streptophyta; class Magnoliopsida; order Zingiberales; family Musaceae; genus Musa; species Musa itinerans. The sequence goes on along the minus strand of LVTN01002130.1, from coordinate 22,214 downwards.
TCTTCGCAGCCCCTATCATGTGGATCACCACTAGAGAGGAAGATAGTTGATCTCCTTCATCCTCTCTCAAAAATCTATAGGTTTTCTAGGATATATGATCTCCCTAGGTAACACATCTTTCTTATATATGTAGTTTTTTTATTTTGGGGGTTTTTGCGCATAAATCTTTGCATAAAGATGAAACCTTATTTTTCTGCAAAAATTTTGGGATTTTATTTTCTATTCTTCCACTGCATATGTGATGGCACCCCAGATTTTTCAACAGTGGTATTAGAGCTAGGTTGCTCGTACAAAAGATTGGCTTTAAACTATGTGTGTTGTGTTCAATTGCGTTAAAATTGTTTTGCGTGATTCGTACGATTTTTTGTCATAGTTTTCAAATCTTTACTGCATATTTTCTTGCAATTAAGAGGTGTTTTAGGGAGGGCTTTTGATGTCAAATTTGTTGATATAAAAGGGGAAGAAAGGGCAGCAACTTTTGCTGCCCCTTGAATTGGCCGAAGGCTGCTTACAGCCTTGGCCGAGAGCTCCAATTTTCTACTCTCAGCCTAGCCAAAAGCAGTAGGAACAAGAGCAGCAAGGCTACTCTTAACTTGCTGCATGGCAACCTCTACAGTTGTTGAATCTTGAATTTTGATGATGAAACCATTTGATAATGTTTATGATTTGATCTGCATTTTAAGTGACGTAGGAAGCTTTGATCAGGATGAGACAATTAAAGCAGGAAGAATCATAATGGGCCGGAGAAAAATATGTCAGAATATTGGACGTTGAGCTGGAGGAATGGTCGACGTATCGGTAGAAGGCTTTAGGCCATGGATTCGGGCATCGGGCCAAGAAAAGTGAAAATTGTGCTAAGGAAATCGGAGTTGCGGAGGTCAACTGGTCAATTAGGCAATAGGCCACAAGAGAGGATGATGCGCCAAAGAATCGGAAAAGCGTCGATGAACCAATGACATGTCAGATAACTTTGATTAGCTTAGTAATAATTGTCTAGATTGAAGTGGGTTTTAAATGTGCAAGATTAACTACGATAGCAAGACATAAAGCAAAATGAAGTCCCAAAGTCAAGAACAAGATTTCTTTGGGAGTTCGAGAGTTCATCGGAAGTCCAGATGTTTGTCGGAAGTTCTGTCGAAACTGATTGAGAAGTCGGAACTCGCCAAGAAGATCATCGTGAAGTCCAAGAGCTTACTGGGAGTCCACTGGAACATTACTAAGAGATCGTCAGAAATTCACTAGAAGCTCGCTGGAAGAAACCTAGACTCACGGACTTATTTAGCTTAGTGAATATCTTAAATTTCATAGTTAGCATATAATTATGTTAGAATTGGGCTAACTCAATTAGGGGTCAATTAGGCCTATGTTTGGGCTATGTTTGGCCATGTAGAAGGCCCAAACAGTAACCCAATAGGTGTAACCGTTGTGGCATAATCTCTAAGACTGTGTCAAGCGGTGGTACCACCAGTCTGGGCGGTGGTACCACCTAGTGTCAGGGTGTCAAGCGGTGGTACCGCCTAATTTTAGTGTCAGTGTCAAACTAGCAGGCGGTGGTACCGCCAATACCCGAAGACCCGGGATGAGGCATTTTTAGGCTCCAAGTTTGAATCAACTTGAGGCCTATAAATACCCCTCTCATCCCTGGTTAAAAAGCATAAGAATTTAGAGTGAAAAAGAAAGAAAACTTTGTTGTAATCTTATGTGAACTCCTCTCAAAACTTAAGTGTTAGTCTTGTTTAAGAGAGGAGTAGAAGGGGGTTGTAAAGGTTCTCTCTTGAACCTGTCAAAAGAAGAATCGAGTTATAAGGGTAGTTGATCTTCGCCCATTGAAGGAAGATCGTTAGTGGATGCCCGTGGCCTCGACGGAAGGGGAATCGGTGGAGTGGATGTATGTCTTGACGACTGAACCACTATAATTCGGTTTGCATTTCTGTTTTGCTATTTACCTTAACTACAAACTGCTTTACTTGCTTTACATCACTATACTCTTCCGTATGCTTTCAAATTAACATCTTCTGAAATAGGTTTAATTGTAATGAGATTTTGAACCGATGTAATTTTATCCGCTGCACTAATTCACCCCCCCCCCTCTTAGTGCCGACTCATTCCTAACAGTTTGTATCAAAGCCTAATTATTTCTCATTTGGTTTAATACCCAAGAGAAATGACACTTTTCGGCTTTCAAGATGGCTTTTCTATCGTTCATCCTCCTATATCTAATGGGACGAACTACACTTATTGGAAAACTCGTATGAGAGTTTTCTTGCTTTTCTTGAACCTTGATTTATGCAATATTATTAAAAATGGTTTTCAAATATCTTCTACTCCAATGAACGAATGGAATGATTTGGAGAAGAAAACTTTTTCATTGAATGCTAGAGCTATGAACGCTCTATTTTGTGCTTTGAGCAAAAATGAGTTTAATTGGGTTTTTACTTGCGAAATGGCTTTCGATATTTGGTACACTCTTGAAACCACACACGAAGGCACGAGTAGAGTAAAAGATTCTGAAGTCAATCTTTTAATGCATGATTTCGAGTTGTTTCGAATGGAGTCGAGCGAAACTATTGTTGACATGTATACCCACTTTATGGACGTCGTCAATAGTTTAAAAGCTTTTGGCAAATGCTTTTCAAATTTTGAACTTGTTAACAAGATATTAAGATCCCTTCTAAAAAGTTGGGATCCAAAAGTAACTGCAATATAAGAGGCAAAAGATCTCAATAATTTTCCACTTGAAGAACTTTTTGGTTCATTGATGATATATGAAATGGCGCACGATGCACAAGATGAACATGATGAACAAAACGAACATGAGAACAACTTTCCAATGAACAAGAAGGATTTGGCACTTCGAACACTAGAATACCACTTGAGTGATAACTCAAGTGATTACGATGATGACTTTGAACTTCTCACTATCAAATTTAAAAAGTTCATGAAATAAGAATTAAAGAATAAAAATAAACTTAAAAAGAAGAAGTTTTCAAAGAAGAAGGAGGTGACTTGGGACAAATCGAGTACCTCCGAATATGAGGAGCAAACCGATGAAGACGAAGTGGGGAACTTCGTTTTTGTGACTCTCGACAATGAGGTAAATAACTCAAATGAAACTCCTTTACTTTATTTTGAAATTACTTGATGCTTTTTCATGAGTTATTTTTAAATTAGTTAGTAAAAAATAAAAATTATAAATTATAAAAACTTATATCATGCTTCTTTTTGAAAAAAATGATCATGAAAATTGCATGTTTTACGATGAAGGAAAAAAATGTTAGATTTAAATATATTGCGTGTACACCAAATGAGATTAATTTTATATATGTTTTAAGAAGCAATAATATGTATCTTGATGTTTTCCATATTGCTTTTCAATTATAAATAATGATGCATGGCTTTTGTATGGAAAACTAAGCATGAAGAGTTAGATTCACTTAATTATTTTGATTGAAAATGCATTACTAAAAAAACAAATTGATTTTGATTGAAAATACTCTTTGTTTAATGAAATCATGCTTGATGATATAATAATGCAATGAAAATATTAAAGGATTTGGTATCATGTTTGACGATTTTATATTTAATTATGTATAATGATTTGAAGTAATGATGATTTTTGGGTGATTTATGGTTTATTGATCTTGATGATTTCTATGATGAGATTTGCTCTTTTGATTTTAAACTATGATGTATGGTTTTCATAAGAAAAACCTGAGCATACTTATATGAAATCAATCACATAAAATGAAACACATAAAAAGGAAAATATATTGTCATTGGAATCAAAATGATAAATCAAATCGCTAGTTTTAAAGAAGCCTTGTGTTTAATATGTTATATTTTTGGAAATGATGACTTTGATGATGAAATATGTTTTTCGGTTTTAATCAATGATGCATGGATTTAGTATAAAAGAAAAGGGTATGCATGTATGAAATCAATCACCTAAGTTGAAACAAAAAAGAGGAAAGCATTTTTCTTTAAAATTTCTCAATCCCTACCTTATCGAGCTTTCAAAAGAGGAGATTGATGAATCTATTTGTATCATTTTTATGAATCTCTTGGACTATGAAAATAATTTTAATGATTTAAATTTAAATGACTTTTATTCAAATCTTTCATATATTCTTGAGATTTATGAATCAAAATCTTATATCTCCTATGTTTCTTTTTACCATTTACTAAAGAGGAGATCTATGAAACTAACCATGATCTTGATAATTATGTTTT
>LVTN01002130.1:5750-16295 GCA_001649415.1 Musa itinerans | reverse complement strand
GATTTGGCATAAATGAAAAAGGCATGCTTATATGAAATAGTGTAAGTGTCATGCTTGACGATTGTATATTTAATGATACATAATGATATAATAAGAACATTAAATGTTTTGATACCATGATTCATGATTTTATGCATAAGATTTTAAAGTTATACATGATGATTTTTGTGATTTATTGATCTAGATGATTTTTATGATAAATCTTGCACTTTCATTTTAAATAATGATATATGTTTTGATTTGACAAGCTAAATGATTGAGAATAAATGATGATTTTTCTCTTGATTATAACTTGTGATATTTTTTTTATGAATCATCATCTTGATTTCTCGATATTCGATACATGAGAGTTTTCTATGAATCAAGATTTTTCATACTATGATTCTTCTTGGTATTCACTAAAAGGATGTATTCAAATTAACCATGATATGCTACTTGATATCTTGATAATTTATGACTTGAATTTTATTATGTAAAATTCCTTGTATTCATGAAATGTGTATCTCATCACCAAAATTCTTCTTAATATTCTTTATGTGATGATATGAATGCATGAAATACTCATGATATTATTTTGATACATGCAATGATGAAATATTCATGATGAAAAATTGTTTTGATATTCACCACTTGACTTTTCATCTTTGTTATTTACCTTTATCATAATTTGAAAATTGATGTAAAGGGTTTTCCTTTCTTTTTGACAATGACAAAGGGGGAGCAAAACTTGCTTCTTGAACATCTAAAATTGTTAGCTTCCATGTTGTAAAATAATGTAACATTTTGTTAGCTTGCATTTTTGCAAAGGAAGCAAAAATAATCGCACTTCTCAAAAGAGAAGAAATTGCTAGCTTGTCAAGAAGATGCAAAAATATGCTATCTTGCACATTGCAAAGAAAAGCAAATATGCCAACTTGCACATATTTAAATTTGCTAGCTTGTATGTTGTAAAACTTGCATATCTAAAACTTGATAGCTTGAATATTCTAAGCATGATGTAACACTTGCTAAATTTTCTAGCTTCAAATTGCATGATGATAAAACTTGATATTATATTTTTCATGCAATGATTTGAATCTATATTCCAAACACTTGATAGTTGGAACTTCTCCTTTTTGTTGATGACAAAGGGGGAGAAGTATGTTGATGTCATGTATGATTTGATCATGACATGTTGCTTAGATTTTTGAATCCAAGAGTTCAACTCAAATATGCCATATTGATAGGGGGAGTTTGTTTAAACTCTGGGAGTTAAGGTTAACTCCATCATCAATTGGTTGTCATCATCAAAAAGGGGGAGATTGTTGAATCTCGGATTTTGATGATGAAACCAATTGATAAGTGTTTATGTTTAAATCTATGTTTTGAGTGATACAGGATGCTTCGATTAAGATGAGACAATTAAAGCAGGAAAAATCATGTTGTGTCGGAGGAAAATATGTCAAAAGATTGGATGTCGAGCCAGAGGATCGGTTGACGTATCGACAGAAGGCTTCGGGCCATGGATTCGGGCATCGGGCTAATAAGAGCGGATATTATGCCAAGGATATTGGAGTTGTGGAGTTAACTGGCCGATTGGGCAATAGGTCGCAACAGAGGACGATGCACCGAAGAATCAGACGAAGCGTCGAGGGACCAATGACATGCTGGATAACTTGATTAATGCTTAGTATTAATTGTCTAGATCGAAGTGTGGTTTTGCATGTGCAGGATTAACTATGAAAGTAAGGCATGAAGCAAAATGAAGTCCTAGAGTCAAAGACACGATTTCGTTGGGAGTTCGAGAGTTCGTTGGAAGTCCGGATGTTCGTCGAAAGTTCTAGCAGAACCAGTTGAGAAGTCACGGAGCTTGCTAGAGAAGCTTATCGGAACTCACCAAGAAGATCATCATGAAGTCGAGGAGCTTTTCGGGAGTCCGCTGGAACATTGCCGAGAGATCGTCGGAAGTTCGCCGAAAGATCGTCGGAAGCTCGCTGAAAGAATAGACTTACGGACTTGTTTAGCTCAGATTATATCTTAGATTTTGTAGTTAGCACGTAATTAGGTTTGGATTTGGGCCAACCCAATTAGGGGCTAGCTAGGCCTATATAAGGACGGTGTTGGGCCCAATGATAGGCCCAAACAATGCCCCAAGAAGTCTCACCGTCGTGGCATAATCTTCAAGACTATATCAAGCGATGGGACCACCAGTCTGGGTGGTTGTACCGCCCTTGGCAGGGTGCCAGGTGGTGGTACCGCCCAGCACAGCATCCCAAGCGGTGGTACCGCCCAACGCAAGTAGTGGTACCGCCCGTGCCCGAGAACCCGGGATGAGATGTTTTTAGGCTCCAAGTTTGAATCAACTTGAAGCCTATAAATACCCCTCTTATCCCTAGTTAAAACACACAAGCACAGAGAGTTTAAAAGTTAAGAATCACTACTGCAATCTCTTGAGAAATTTTCTCATCCATTCTAAGTTTAGAATTCTGTAAGAGGAGTAAGTGAGTGCTTGTAAGGGTTGTCTCCTAAACCTGTGAAAAGGAGAAGCGGGGTGTAAGAAGGAGATTGATCTTCACCTATTAAAGGAAGATCGTTAGTGGATGCCGGTGGCCTTGATGGAAGAGGAATCGGCGAAGTGGATGTAGGTCACGACGACCGAACCACTCTAAAGCTCGGTTTGCATTTACTTTGAACAACTTTCTTTTATAGCAAACTGCCTCTCCTCCTTACTGCTTTCAATACGTTTACGAATATGCTGTCGAGTTAACATATTTATGAAATCGGTTTTCAACGTACGAAGTTTTTTCCGAAACCAACGTAATTTTTACCGCTGCACTAATTCACCCCCCCTCTTAGTGCCGACCCCGATCCTAACATTCATATGATCTCATCTTTCATGATATGATTTTTCTTTGTATAATTTCTTGTATTCATGAAGTATATCTTATCACCTAATTTTTCTTAATATATTTGATATGATGATTTGAAAAATGATGTATCAGGAAAAGTTTTACACATTAAGAGAGATAGTTTTGCTAGCTTGGATAAATTGGTGTAAAACTTACTTGATATGCTTTCAAACACTTGCATTGTTGAATGATTCTCCTTTTTGCCTATGACAAAGGAAAAAAACAATAAATGATGAATGTTTGGTACCAACAATCATGAAGTGATAAATGCTTAAAAATGTTGATTTAATGTTTGGTATCATGAATGCTTTAAATAATGAATATTTGGTATAATGATCAAAATGTTGATAAGTTCTTAAAAATTTTAATGTCTTAGTATCATGTATGATATGCTCATAGTGATGATTAATTTATTTTTTGGTATCATGCATGAAAAATGAAATATAAGATTTTGAAATTGTGCATGTTTTAATGATACACAAACATATTGAATGATACTTTACCTTTGTCATGATTTGGAAATTGATGTAAAGAGAAAATAATTACAACATTGTATTCTTCCCTTCTTTTTGACAATGACAAAGGGGGAGAAATATTGCTAGATCAAGATGCAAAATTTAGAAACTTACACTTTGCAAAGGAAGCAAAAATTGCTAGCTCAAACATTGCAAAGGAAGCAAAAATTTGCTACCTTACAATTTGTATGGAGAAAGAAGTGCTATCTTGCCTATCTAAAGAAGCAAAACATGCTAACTTGCACATATAGCAAAATTTACAAACTTGCATATTTCAATAAGCAAGAGTTGCTTTCTTGAACATCTCAAAATTGCTAGCTTGCATGTTCTAAAATGTTGTAAAATTTACTAGCTTGTATGATGTAGAACTTGTTATCTTGAACATCACCAAGAATTGCTAACTTGCAATCTCAAGAGAAGCAAAAGTGCTATCTTGCCTATCTCAAGAAGCAAAATATGCTAACTTGCACATCTAGCAAAATTTACAAACTTGATAAACTCAAAATTATTGCTAGCTTGCATGATGATAAAACTTGAGATTATGTTTATTATGCAATAATTTGAAATTATGTCTAAACACTAGCTAGATACACTTCTCCTTTTTGTTGATGACAAAGGGGGAGAAGTATGATGATGTTATGCATGATTTTATGATCACATGATTGCTTTGACTTGAATTTAATTTGAATTCAAGGTTCTATCAATATGACATATTGATAGGGGGAGTTAAGGTTAACTCCATCGGTTGTTATAATAAAAAAGAGGGAGATTGTTGAATCTCGGATTTTGATGATGAAACCAATTGATAGTGTTTATGATTTGATCTGCGTTTTAAGTAATGTTGGAAGCTTTGATCAAGATGAGACAATTAAAGCGGGAAGAATCATGTTGGGCTAGAGAAAAACATGTCAGAATATTGGACGTTGAGCTAGAGGAATAGTCAACATATTAGCAAAAGGCTTCGGGCCATGGATTCGGGCATCGGGCCAAGAAGAGCAGAAATTATGTTAAGGAAATCAGAGTTGCGGAGGTCAACTAGTTGATTGGGCAATAGGCCGCAAGAGAGGATGATGCGCCGAAAAATCAGACGAAGCGTCGATGAACCAATGACACGTTGGACAACTTTGAGTAGCTTAGTAATAATAGTCTATATCAAAGTAGGTTTTAAGTATGCAGGATTAACTACGATAGCAAGGCATAAAGCAAAATGAAGTCCCGGAGTCAAGAACGAGATTTCATTGGGAGTTCGAGAGTTCGTCAGAAGTCCAGACATTCATCGGAAGTTCTATCAAAATTGATTGAGAAGTCCAGGAGCTTGCCAAAGAAGCTCATCGGAACTCACCAAGAAGATCATCGTGAAGTCCAGGAGCTTGCCGAGAGTCTGTTGGAACATTACCGAGAGATCGTCGGAAGTTCGTCGGAAGCTCGTTAGAAGAAACCTAGACTCACGGACTTATTTAGCTTAGTGAATGTCTTAAATTTCGTAGTTAGCACATAATTGGGTTGGAATTGGGCCAACTCAATCAGGGGTTAATTGGGTCTATGTTTGGGCTATTTGGGCCAAGTGGAAGGCCCAAACAATGACCCACCAGGTACAACCGTCGTGGCATAGTCTCCAAGACTGTGTCGGGTGGTGGTACCGCCTAAACACAATCTCTGAGACTGTTAGGTGGTGGTACCACCCAGTGTTAGGGTGTCAGGCAATGGTACCGCCAGAATGGGCGGTGGTACCGCCCAGTGTTAGTGTTAGTGTCAGACTAGCAAGTAGTGGTATCACCTAATACTGGCGGTGGTACCGCTAGTACCCCGAAGACCCGGGATGAGACATTTTTAAGCTCCAAGTTTGAATCAATTTGAAGCTTATAAATACCCCTCTCATCCCTAGTTAAAAAACACAAGAATTAAGAGTGAAAAAGAAAGAAAACTCTGTTGTAATCTTGTGTGAACTCCTCTTAAAACTTAAGTGTTAGTCTTATTTAAGAGAGGAGTGAAGGGGGTTATAAAGGTTCTCTCTTGAACCTATCAATAGGAGAATCGAGTTGTAAGAGTAGTTGATCTTCGCCCATCGAAGGAAGATCTTTAGTGGATGTCGGTGGCCTCGACGGAAGGGGAATCGGTAGAGTGGATGTAGGTCACGACGATCGAACCACTATAATTTGGTTTGCATTTCTGTTTTGATATTTACCTTAACTACTAACTGCCTTACTTGCTTTACATCTACTACACTCTTCTGTAAGCTTTCAAGTTAACATCTTCCGAAACAGGTTTAATCGCAACAAGATTTTTAACCGACATAATTTTATCCGCTGCACTAATTCACACCCCCTCTTAATGCCAACTTATTCCTAACAACAGTTAGGTTTCTTGGCTGTAGGGGGCACCACAGGCGGCTAGGGTTTCCTAGCTGCCTAAGTGCCCCTAGTGGCCAGGACTCCTGGTCGCATGGGGCAAGCAAGCGACCAGCTTTCTTGGTTGCCCAAGGCTGCCTTGCAGTAGGGTTTCTTGACTGCAAAGGACTCCTTGGTGGCTAGGGTTTCCTAGCCACACAAGGTAGCCTTGTGGCCTAGGATTCCTAGCCACAAGGGAGTCCTTAGTGGCTGAGATTTCCTAGCCACCTAAGGAACTACTTGCCATTTTGGGACACCTTATGGTAGGTTTCCCAAAATACTATAGAATAATTAATTAAATAGTTTAATTAATTATTAGAATATTATCGAGTTGTCCTACATGGTGATGATGTGTACATGTGATGTATGATGTGGATGGATGATCATGAACCATGTGATGTGTGTGTACATGTGATGTGATTATTATTATTATTGGTGCGTGGGAGCCTCCAATTTTATTTTCATTTATTATTGGGCCTACATGTCTATAATTAAGTTATAATCACATAAAGAGGTGCAACGGGAGCGTGGAGGTGATAGTAGAACCCACGAGGCTAAGATGGACAATTGTGACGTATGGAAATGCGTCGAGATGTCGACGGAACCGATTAGGATGAGATAGACGATTATAGGGCATGAAGATGCATCGCTGCATACATAGATCTTAATGTGAGTGATTGTGCCCACTAGCTCAGGCTTGATCACATTAGGCTATGGTCCATGATCATATAGTGTGATTGCTCATGTGATGTGTGATTGTTTATACACCGACATATATATATATATATATTATATATATATTTTCATATAATGTAGATATATATTAAATATATATATGTGTGCTATGTCATATTAAGAGGCCGAAACAAAATCTCCTCTCTCAATAATATTAAGTCGGTAAACATGAGGTAATTAGATTGACCCACATGGCCTTTCATCATTTTAGGAAGAAATCGATTCCTGACATCGGTTGAGTTGGTCAAGTTTCTTGAGGCTCACCTATATTACGATTCGAGATCTTGCCTATGACATAGAGATGTCACCGGTGTCTTAAGGACATGGTATACTTGGTCGAGTCCCTCGAGGGCATATCATCGAATCAGACTCATCTTGTCATAATGGTAATGACTTAACTAGACATCATGGTTGGTCGCGTCTCTCGAGACCATGATGGTTCGGAGGCCAAACTGGACGGGAGTCATAAGGAGTTGTGATTGGCCAGAGTTACCTACCTTTTGGGCTTAGCATAATTGGTTGAGTCCCTCGAGGTTATGTTAAGACACCAATTGGATCCCGATCCCTACTAGAGATCCGTCGGATATCTCTGATTCATATACCAGAGGGAGTTGTAAGCTTAGCGAGAAAATAGTAGGAGCAGAATAAGATAAAAGACCATATCTTAGTTATTTACTTTTTACAAAGTCTGCATGTTATTTATTTTTGCTACATGTTCATTTTTAGAAAATATCGCTTTCAAATCCCTTACATGGCATACTTAATGTCAACCGCCTCATTGGTCCAAACTACATAGATTAGCTCCGTAACCTGAATCGTCCTCATGGTGGAAAAAATCACATATGTTCTTGATACAATGATTGTTAGGAATGAGTCGGCACTAAGAGGAGGGGGGTGAATTAGTGCAGCGGTAAAAACATCGATTTCAGAAAACATTCGTTCGTTGAAAACTGATCGGAAAGATATTAACTTGGAAGCATAAGGGAGCGTAGTAAAAGAAATAAGAAGGTAAAGTAGTTTGTAGTAAAGGTAAATTGCTCAAAAGGAAATACAAACCGATTTTTTAGTGGTTCGGTCGTCGTGACCTACATCCACTCTCGATTCCTCTTCCGTCAAGGCCACCGGCATCCACTAACGATCTTCCTTCAATGGACGAAGATAACTACCTTTACAACTCGATTCTCCTTTTGATAGGTTCAGGAGAGAACCTTTACAACCTCCCTTACTCCTCTCTCAAACAAAACTAACACTTTGAGCTTGAGAGGAGTTCTCACAAGATTACAATAGAGTTTTTCTACTTTTTTTGCTCTCAATTCTTATGTTCATTAATTAGGGATGAGAGGAGTATTTATAGGCCTCAAGTGGATTCAAACTTGGAGCCTAAAAATGTCACATCCTGGGTCCTTCAAGTATTGGCGGTACCACCGCCTATGCTGGGCGGTACCACTGCCTGCAGTACTGACACTAATACTGAGCAGTACCACCACTTGACAATCTCTCAGAGATTGTCTAGGTGGTACCACTGCCCAGACTGGCCGTACCACCGCTTGAGACAGTCTTGGAGACTATGCCACGATGGTGTCACTTGTTAGGTCACTGTTTGGGCCTTTCACTTGGCCCAACACAACCCAAACTTGGGCCTAATGGACCCCTAATTGAGTTGACCCAATTTCAACCTAATTATGTGCTAATTATGAATTTTAAGGTATACACTAAGCTAAATAAGTCCGTAAGTCTAGGTTTCTTTCGGCGATCTCTCGACAATGTTCTAATGGACTCCTGACAAGCTCTTGGACTTCACGACTATCTTCTTAGAGAGTTCCGACAAGCTTTTTTGGCAAGCTCTTAGACTTCTCATCAATTCTGGCAGAACTTTCGATGAACTCTCAAACTCCCAACAAAATCTCGTTTTTGACTCCGAGACTTAAATTTGCTTTATCCCTTGATTGTTATCGTAGTTAATCCTGCACACTTAAAACCTACTTCGATCTAGACAATTATTATAAAGCTTGAATTAACTGTTGTCCGGCATGTCATTGGTTTAAAACACTTCATCCAATTCTTCGGTACATCATCCTCTCTTGCGGACTATTACCCAATCAGCCAATTGACCTTCGCAACTCAAATTTTCTTAGCGCAATTTTCGCTCTTCTTGGCCCAATGCCCGAACCCATGGCTCGAAGCCTTCTATCGATACGTCGATCGATCCTTTGGCTCGACGTTTAATCTTCTGACATGTTTTTCTCCGGCCCAACATGATTCTTCATGCTTTAATTGTCTCTCCCTGATCGAAGCTTTCTGCGTCACTCAAAACATAGATCAAATCATAAACACTATCAATTGGTTTCATCATCAAAATATGAGATTCAACAATAATACCTATGCCCGAGGAAGGGACAAGCAAGGATGAGATCACTCGCTATGTGAAGTACATAGATGACTCCACTCTTACTCAGTATTATATATTGGGCTCCATGACTCAAGTTACAAAGACAATATGAAAAGATGGATGTCATATCCACTCACCTACATTTTCATAAATTGTTTGAGGAATAGGGAAGGACTGAGCGATATGAGATATCGAAGAGCCTCTTCCGTGCTAGGATGACTGAGGGGACACCTGTTCAGAACCATGTCCTAAGGATGATTGTGTAGATAAAGAAACTCATAGGTCTAGGAATGGTCCTATAAGATAACTTGTGTGTAGATATTGTGGTTCAGTCTCTACCAGATTCCTTTTCTCAATTCACAATGAATTTTAATATGAACAAGCTTGAGGTGACTCTCCTTGAGCTCCTCAATATGTTAAGGGAGGTAGAGAGCACTATCAAGAAAGAGAAGCCAGTTCTCTATACAAATGAGAACAGAAAGAAAAGGAAGGCAGAAAAGTCCCTTAAGATGGGAAAGGGCAAGGGCAGATTTTATGGACTAAAGCAAGCTTCCCAAAGTTAGAACATAAGATTTGATGAGGTGATTAGATTTTATGAGTTTGTTAAGAATGAAGGTGAGTCTTGTGTGTACAGGAAGATAAGTGGGAGCATTATTACCTTCTTGGTGTTATATGTGGATGACATCCTTACCATTGACAATGATGTAGGAATGCTCTCCACAATAAAGGCTTGGTTATCTAGACACTTCTCCATGAAGGACTTAGGGGAAGCATCCTACATCTTGGAGATTCGGATCTATAGAGATAGATCCAAGATGATGCTTGGTTTGTCCCAGTCCAAGTACATAGACACCATTGTTAAAAGGTTTGGCATGAAAATTTTCAAGATAGGTCTCATGCCGATGAGACATGGGATATTGCTTTCTAGGAGTATGTCCCCAAAGACTCTTGAAGAAAGGGCGAACATGGATAGAATACCCTATGCCTCAATGATAGGGTCTATCATGTATGCTATGCTATGTACTAGGCTTGATATAATACTTGCTCTAAGTGTAACGAGCAGGTATCAAGTGGATTCAGGCTTGGAGCATTGGAAAGTAGTAAAGTGTATTTTTAAGTACTTGAGAAGAACTAAGGATCTTTTATTAGTATATGGAGGTAGTAGCCTTAGTGTTGAGGGCTACATAGACTTGAGTTTCTAGCTCGATATCGATGATAGTAAGTCGAATTTGGGGTATGTTGTTAGGACTCTAGCAAGGAGAGTCCTAATTATGAGAGGCATTCATGTAAAACTTCAATAAGCTAACCCCTATTAAAGAGGTGAAGAGGCCGACTAGGGTTATGAGGTTGTTTCTTAGAGAAGAATTAGAAGTTGTAAAGGAATAGGAGTATTGAGTAGGAGTCCTATTAGGAGTTGGTTAGAAGTAGGAGTCTTGAGTAGGAGTCATATTAGGAGTTGGGGTTTAGAAGCCCTGTAAATAGCTATGTATTTCTCCTCTTTTGATAAGCAATAGATGAATCTTTTCTGCAGCCTTTGAGCAGCAACTTGGAGGGAGGAACCCTTATAGAGTTCCAAGGAGGCCGATCCCCTAAAGAGATCAACCCTAAGTTTAGAATATGCAAGGGTTATA
>LVTN01002129.1:28347-39259 GCA_001649415.1 Musa itinerans | reverse complement strand
ATAGCTTTTGAACTATCCATATTAAATCATTTTAGCAAGTCTAATGTATATTTTGTTTGGCTAATAAAAATACCATTATTAAGTTGTTTGATTTGCAAGCCTAAAAAGAAGGTTAGTTCCCCCATTAGGCCCATTTCAAATTCTAGGCTTATACTTTTAGCAAATAATTCACATAGAGGTTTATTTGTAGAACCAAAAATAATATCATCAACGTAAATTCGAATAATAAGAAAATTATTTTTTAAAATCATTAATAAATAATGTAGTATCGACCTTGCCTTTAGAGAAATTATTTTGGATAAGAAATGAGCTAAGTCTCTCGTACCAAGCCCTTAGTGCTTGTTTCAATTCATAGAGAGCTTTAATCAATTTAAACACATGATTAGGGAGATTATCATTCTCAAATCCGGGAGGTTGTTCAATATAGCTTAAAATTATTACTACTAGCATAGGCAAGGAGCATCCTTATGGCTTCTAATCGTGCAACAAGAGCGAAGGTTTCTTCATAATCGATACCTTCTTGGTTGAAACCCTTAGCCACTAATCTAGCCTTGTTTCTAACCATGATATCAAATTCATCTTACTTGTTTCTAAAGACCCATTTAGTACCAATAACTAAATGGTTATTTGGCCTCGGAACAAGCTTCCACTCCTTATTTCTCTCAAATTGATTCAACTCTTCTTGTATTGTGATGACCCATGAATCATCTTTTAATGCCTCGTTAATGCATTTATGTTTAATTTGAGAGAGAAAAGCGGCGTTTGCACAAAAATTCTTAAGAGAGGAATGAGTTTGAACCTCTTTTGATGTGTCTTCTATGATTAGCTCCTCAGGATAAGCATCTATGTACTTCCATTTCTTAGGTAAGGATGTTTTGGAAGAAGATGCATCCAAGTTGCTATTTGGAGGAGAGGGTTCATTTAAATTCAAAGCATCAAAATCAAAATCATCATCAAACTTATTTTTCTTAAATTCAAAAACTTCATTAAAGACAATATGAATAGACTTTTCTATAACCAAAGTTCTTTTGTTGAAGATACGAAATTGTTTAGAGATAAAAGAATAGCCAAGAAAAATCCATTTATTGGATTTTGCATCAAACTTTCATAAGGCATCTTTTTCATTCAAGATAAAACATTTACAATCAAAAATTTTAAAATATGAAACATTGGGTTTTTTTGTTGTTCCATAACTCATAAGGAGTTTTGGCGAGTAATGGTCTTATTAGAACTCTATTCATGACACAGCATACCGTATTTACAACTTCAGCCTAAAAATATTTAGGTAGGCTATATTCGTTTAACATAGTTCTAGCCATTTTTTGTAAGTTTCTATTCTTTCTTTCTACTACTACATTTTCTTGAGGATTTCTTGGAGTAGAGAAATTGTGGTTGTATCCATTAGATTCATAAAAATCTTGAAAATCATGATTTTAAAATTCACCACCGTGATCACTTCAAATTGATGAAATCATAAAACCCTTTTCATTTTGAACAAGTTTACAAAACTTAGAAAAATACCTAAAGCAATCACTTTTGTGTGCCAAGAAGTAAGTCCAAGTGTATCTACTATAATCGTCCACAATGATAAAGGCGTATTTGCTACCTCCTAGGCTTGATGTAGCAATTGGTCTGAACAAGTCCATATAGATCAATTGTAATGGTCTAAAGGTGCTTATTTGGTTCTTTGGTTTAAAACTACCTTTTATTTGTTTTCCTAGTTGACATGCATCACACACATTATCTTTAACGAACTTAATATGAGGAATTCCTCTTACAAGTTCTTTAGATGAAATTTAAGAGATTAGTTTCATGCTAGCATGACCTAATCTCCTATGCCAAAGCCAAGCATCGTCATTCAAAACCGAAAAACACATTTCACTACAAAGATTATCAATGTCGATAGTGTATATATTATTTTATTTTAGAGCAATCATAGATATGTTTTTGTGTGATTTTTCAATGATGCAAGCATTGGATTCAAATCTAATTATGTATCCTTTATCACACAATTGACTAATGCTCAAGATATTATGCTTTAAGCCATCAACCAATAACACATCTTTAATAAAAATGTTGGATTTGTTACCTATGGTTCCTTTGCCAATGATTTTACCCTTGTTGTTGTCTCCGAAGGTAACATATCATTCGTCTAGGCTAATGAGCTTAGAGAATTGAGTTGGATCTTCGGTCATATGCCTTGAGCATCCACTATCAAGGTACCATCTCTTGCTCCTAGCTTATGATGGTAAATGTTTCTAAAAAAAAGATTTTTTTTAGGTACCCATTTGATCTTGGTTGCCTCAAAAATCAATTGGCTTAACTTATCAATTTGCATGGAGTTCTTTATGGTTCCTTTAGGAACCCAAATCAAATTGTGTGGACTATAATTCTTAAATGGACATTGATAAGCAACATATCTAAATTTGAAACAAAAGTTACATTTATTTCGGGGTGAAACATGCAAAGTAGGGCCTTTAAGAAAAGTGGATGGATTTTGGTGAGAGCTACTCTCAAATCCGATTTCGCCTATTCTATGAACATGACCCTTGTTGGCAAGGATCATGTTCAAGGACTTGCTACTAACCTCAAACTTTTCTAAGGTTTCTTTAAATAGCAAGTTTTCCTTTCTAAGTATTTCTACTACATGGCATTTTGTGCAGGGAGCTAAACTATCATCATGCTCAATTTTTAGTCTATCAAAATCGCTAACAAGAGAAGCATACTCCTTTTTCAAAGAGTTATACTTTTTACTCAAGGTTCTACATTCATCAAATAATTCATGAAAAGCTCTTAAAAGCTCATCGAAAGATAAATTTGTGTCTAATGAACTTGTTACCTCAACTCCAATAGCCATTAGTGCGTAATAAGCAACTTGCTCGGTGTTGGTTGGCTCCTCTTCTTCGGATGCACTTGAGTCGTCCCATGTTGCTTTAAGAGCATTCTTTTTCTTTGGTTGCTTCTTCTTTGCTAGGGGACATTCACTCTTGTAATGTCCCAGCTTCTTGCATTCATAGCATATTACTTGATCTTTCTTGGGTTCAAATTTACTTTTAGTGTAATTTTAAAATTTATTCATTTTTATGAATTTTTTAAACTTTTTTGTCAAGAGTGCCAAGTCATCATCAAAGTCCTCATCACTTGAATTTTCTTTTAAGTGGTCTTCTTGAGTTCTTAGTGTCATATCCTTCCTGTTCATTGAAAGGTTATTCTCAAGCTATTCATAAGCATTACAAGTCATCTCATAGGTCATTAGTGACCCGATTAGTTCTTCGAGAGGAAAGTTATTTAATTCCTTAGCCTCTTGAATGGCCATTACTTTAGGGTCCCAACTCTTTGGAAGGGATCTTAAAATTTTATTAACAAGTTTAAAATCCGAGAAACTTTTACCAAGTCCTTTTAGACCATTGACGACATCCGTAAATCGGGTGTATATGTCTCCAATGGTTTCACTCAGTTTCATCCGAAACAACTCATAAGTGTGCACTAAAAGATTAATTTTTGACTCCTTCACTCTACTAGTGCCTTCATGAGTCACTTCGACTGTGTGCCAAATATCAAAAGCCATTTCACAAATAGACATACAATTGAACTCATTTTTATCTAAAGCACAAAACAAGGCATCATAGCCTTCGCGTTTAAAGTGAAAGTCTTCTTCTCCAACTTATTCCAATCGTTCATTAGAAGAGAAGACTTTTGAAACCCATTTTCTATAATATTCCATAATTTAAAATCCATTGAAATTAGGAAGATCCTCATTCTAATCTTCCAATATGTGTAATCCGTCCTATTGAACATAGGCGGACGTGTAATTGAATAACCTTCTTGGTTGCCGACAAATGTCATCTCTCTTGGGTTTTAAACCAAATGAGAGTGAATATTGCTCTGATACCAATTATTAGGATCAAGAACGACACTAAGAGGGGGGGTGAATTAGTGCAGCGAAAAACTTTCCCAATTAAACTCGATTTCGAAAAATATTCGTTTCAATTCAATCTGTTTCGGAGAGAAATTGAACTTGAAAGCTTTCGTAAAAGTGCAAAGAGAAGATTAAGGAAGTTTGCATTAATGTAAATTGAACAAATGAGAAGCAAACCAGAATTTAGAGTGGTTCGGTCATTGTGACCTACATCCACTTTCGGATTCCTCCTCCGTCGAGGTCACCGGCGTCTACTAATGGCCTTCCTTCAATAGGCGAAGACCAACTACATTTTACAGTGCTTTCTCCTTTTCACGGGCTTAGGAGATAATCCTTACAAGTCTCACACCTCTCTTGAATAATTTAAACACTTAGAAAGGAAGGAGGTGGACTCTAGCACTTTTTACAATACTTTAACACTCAAGAATTCAGGATTATGCTAATGCTTTCATACCCTTTCATGTAGAAAAGGGTGGGGTATTTATAGGCCCCAATTGGCTTCAGAATTGGAGCTAAAAAGTATCATATCCCTGGATTTCATGGTACTGGCAGTACCACCGCCATTATTGGGCGGTACCACCACCCAATCTAGGCGGTACGACCGCTTGACAAAGCTCGGAGACCGAGCTCTGGCAGTACCACCGCCTAAGTGGGGCTATACTACCATTGACAACATTAACTATCAGCGGTACCATCGCCCAATCCGGGCGGTAACACCGCCTAGACCACCTGGGAGACTGGGTCTTCTAGGCGATGCCACCACCGACCATATTTTCAAGTGTTGAATGGACTATTCAATTTGGCCCAATTTAGCCTTGTTAAGGGCCCAGTTGGCCCCTAACTAAGCTAGTGGGATTACCTCCCAATAACTTAATTTTCGGTCTAACTACAATAACTAAGACTTAATCAAAGCACTCTTTGTTCCGGTTCGTTAATTCCTCTTCCAGCGAGCTTTCGACGATCTTCCGGCGAACTTCCGACGAACTCCCGGCAATGTTCCGGCGGACTCCTGGCAAGCTCCTGGACTTTACGATGATCTTCTTGGCGAGTTCCGATGAGCTTCTTTGGCAAGCTCCTAGACTTCTCGGTTGGTTCTGACAGAACTTCCGATGAACGTCCGGACTTCCGACAAACTCTTGAACTCCCAACGAGATCTCGTTCTTGACTCCAGCACAATACTTGCTTTATGTCTTAGTATCGTTGTAGTTAATCTTACACACTTTTCTCAACATATAGTTTAGATCAAACAATTTACAATTGATTTCATCATTAAAATCCGAGATTCAACATAACCTCCAACGAATTATAAATATGATAAGTACTACCGGTATCCAATACCCATGTGTTATCATAAGAGTCGGACATATGGAGACTGATCATGAATGTACCTGAAGCTTCTCCAAGCTTTTGTTTTGCCCTCTCTGCAAGATACTCTTTGCAGTTCGTCTTCCAGTGCCCATCTTTGCCGTAGTGGAAGCACCGGCCTTTGTCTTTTGCTGGGTTATTCTTAGCAACCTTTGCTTTACTTGGTCTGCCCTTGCCCTTCTTAAGGGACTTTTCTGCTTTTCTTTTCTTTCTGGTCTCACTAGTGTTGAGAACTGGCTTTTCTTTCTTGATAGTGCTCTTTGTCTTCCTCAACATATTGAGGAGCTCCGAGAGAGTCACCTCAAGCTTGTTCATATTAAAATTTATTATGAACTTTGAAAAGGAATCTAGTAAAGACTGAAGCACAAGATCCACACACAGGTTATCCTCTAGGACTATTCCTAGACTTGTGAGTTTCTCTATCCACTCAATTATCTTTAGGATATAGTTCTAAACCGGTATCCCCTCAATCATCCTAGCGCGGAAGAGGCTCTTGGATATCTTATATCGCTGAGTTCTTCCCTGTTCTTTAAACATTTTGCGGACATGTAGGAGAATGGATCTGACATCCATCTTTTCATGTTATCTCTGTAACTCAAGAGTCATGGAACCCAACATGTAACACTGAATAAGAGTTGAGTCATCTATGTACTTCACGTAGCGAGCAATCTCATCCTCGCTTGCCTCTTCCTCGGGCATAGGTATCATTGTATCAAGGACGTATGCAATTTTCTCCACCGTGAGAACAATTCTCAAGTTACGGAGTCAATCCATAAAATTCAGACCAATGAGGCGGTTGACATCAAGTATGCTATGTAAAGATTTAAAAGCGACATTTTCTAAAAATAAAGATACAACAAAAATAAATAACATGTAGATTTTGAAAAAAATAAACAATCAAGATATGAACTTCTATCTTAATATACTCCCACTATTTTACTAGCGAGTCATGCGACACCCTTAGCACTTGAAATAGAAGTCTTTGGCAAACTTCTAGTGGGTATTGAGATCCAATCAGCATCTTAGTATAACCTCAAGGGACTTGACCAATCACACTAAGCCCAAAAGATAAGCAACTCTTATCGATTATAACTCCTTGTGATTCCCGTCCTATTCGACCTCCAAACCACCATGGTCTTGAGGGACTCGATTAACTATGATGTTCGATTAAGTTAATACCATCGTTACAAGATAAGTCTGATTCGATGATATACCCTCAAGGGACTTGACCAAGCATACCATATCCTTAGGTCACCGATAACATCTCTATGTCATAGTCAAGATAGCAAATCGTGATATAGGTGAGCCTCGAGGGACTCGACCAACTCAACCTACATCGAGAATCGGTCCCTACCTATAACGATGGAAGGCCACGTGGGTCAATCAATTGCCTCATGTTTACCGACTTAATATTATCGAGGGGATTTTGATTTGGTCTCCTAATATAACATGTCATACATATACATATTTAATATATACCTACATCGCATGTAAATATATATACATATCTAGTAGGAGTATAAGCAATCACACATCACATGAGTAATCAAACCAGATGATTATAGACCACAACCTAATATGATCAAGCCCGAGCTAGTGGGCCTAATCACTCACATCAAGATCTATATGTGCAGCGGTGCATCTATATGCATTGTGATCGTCCATCTTATTTATCCTCATTGATTCCGTCGGCATCTCGACGCATCCCCATGCATCGCGATCGTTCGTCTTGGCCTTGTGGGTCTCGTTATCGCTTCCACGTTCTTGTTGCACCTCCTTATGTGATTACAACTTAATCAAAGGCATGTAGGCCTGACAATAAACGAGAAATAAAATGGAGGCTCACAAGTCCAAATAATAATAATCACAAGTACACACATCACATGGTCCATGATAATCTGTCCACATATCATACGTCACATGTAAATATTATTATGTAGGACTACTAGATAATAATAATAATAATAATAATCAATTAAACCTTTTAATTAATTAATATTTTCTGAAATTAGGGATATGTAGGAAATTTTCTGAATTATGACGGATATTTTCATAATTTGGACAAAGGACAGAACTTGGAATTTCTGAAATTCAAAGGGGCAAAACTATCTTTTATCCAGAAAACCCTAACCCTCTTATCTTCTCCCATGCTGTGTTGCTGTAGCTGGCACCTTGCCGGCAGCGGCCATTACAAGGGGCGGGGGGCGCCACCGTTGCCTGCGGGTGGCTCGCCCGTGGGCACTATGCTTACGGGCGGTGCCGCCCTTGCGGTCGAGCACCCTTGCGGGCACGGCCGCCCCGTTGGGCGGTAGTGCTCGCGGGCGCAGCGCCCACAACTGCCGTTGCCCCGCCCGTAGGCACCACTGCCCCACAGCGCCTCAACCCACGGGCGTAGTGCTCGCAGGCGCCGCTGCGGGCGCAGTGCCCACGAGGGCTTGCTGTCGTCGTTACTGGCGGCTCGCGCGAGCGCCACCCTTGCGCGCGGGCATAGTGCCCGCGCGCAGACGGTTGCCGTGACTACGGCCTTGCCCACGGGTGCCACTACAGGCAGCCATACCTGCATGTACAGTGCCCGAACGTAGGTGGCTGCTTTTACATTAGCCCACCGGCCACCGATTAGGAGCTTGCATGCAGAT
This sequence comes from Musa itinerans, assembly GCA_001649415.1. Classification (NCBI taxonomy): domain Eukaryota; kingdom Viridiplantae; phylum Streptophyta; class Magnoliopsida; order Zingiberales; family Musaceae; genus Musa; species Musa itinerans. The sequence continues at coordinate 31,339 of LVTN01002129.1, read as the reverse complement.
GGCAACGCTACCATTTGCGAGGGCAACAAGGGCAGTAATAGTTGCTGGCCTTTCTCACTTTTGCGTTAACGATTTTGACGTCAAAAGCTTCTCCAAAACACAACATACGCAGTTCAAAACTAATCTTTCGCATGAACAACCTGACTTTGATACCACTATTGAGAAATCTGGGATGGCGACATCATATGCACAATGGAAGAACATAAAAATAAAATATTTAATTTCCCAAAGATATGTTCGTCGTCGTTCGAAGATTGGTGCGCAAAATCCACGAAACTTAAAACTACATAAATGAAAGATTATGTTATCTAGGGAGATCATATATCCCTGAATCCCTACATATCTCTAGAAGAGGGTGAAGGAGGTCAAGTATCCTCCTCTCTAGTAGTGATCCACACAACAAAGCTGTGACGATGCTCCTCAAATCTCTCGGCCTACTATCTGAGGAGGAGAAGTGGAGGAGAATATGAGAGGTAACCCAATAAGGCTCTATAGCCTATGAACTATTGATTCTCTCATATTTATAGAGGTCCCCTGTCAACTTAACCCTAATGGATCCTACCCTATTTGGTATTGGATCTCCATCCAACTACCCAAGCCTCTTAAATTAGTGGATCTCTATCCAATAATCTCTCATTGACTCTTATTGAATCTCATCCATAGGATCCAATAATTCAGGGGCTTATTGAATATCCAATAAGATTGTGGCTCTAGCGGATATCTTATATCCGAACCTCTACTCACCGAAGAGTAAGGGAGGAATTCATTCTTTATAAGAAAAATTAAAAACCAAATTCATGAAAGAATTTGAACCAAATCAAATAAATAAGTTTCACTGAATCAAGCTTCTACTATCACGAAGAGAAATGATTCATTAAAAATATAAAAGTGTTCATACCAAATCTCGTTTCTAATAAATAGAAGGAAGAAGGATTCATATGAATTGATTATCGCATAAAAGATCAAGTCAATAATCCAAAGATCAATGAATCAAGGCTCTTCCTTTGCAAATAGAAGGAGGAAGGACTTATGATCATCACATGAAAAATCAAGCTATGCATACTAAAAGTCCATGAATCAAATCTTTTCTTTTGTGAATTGCAAGATGAATGAATGAAGAAAATGATCTCAATTTAAAATGAAAACTCAAGTTATGAAAAATCAAGAAATCCGAAAAGTATACAAGAGGAACTCATGTTAGGATCAATATATTAGGATCCATAGATAAGAATGAAGGTATAAAACTAAAGAACAGGTGTGGTTAGTGACTTCTTCGTAAGACAACCAATTAAGTACTGAAAGGGGAAGGTCAGACAAGCATCTCTGTTAGTTTAGGGAGTGAGTTGACATCGGATCAGAAGCTACATTTTCCAGTCTTGTTCCAGTGAGTTCAATTCTGTCTTTCCTACTTAAGAGAAAGAGCTAACTCCGCATCTAGTATTTAATTACTTAGCATCTAGGCCTTAGCAATAGTAGCAATAGGTATTACTCTATCTCTCAATACGGGCAGAAGAAGTAAACCTGAAATTGGAGTTTACCCTGCCCTGCTTGTTGAGTCAAGAACAATAAGGTGAAGCGGAAGCTACAAGTAGATCACTATCAACAAAAGCAAGGGAACCATACCATATTATAGGAGAAATGCCCCTATAGTGCTTTTTTGTCTATCAAGAGAGCCCTCCTTCTTGCTAACCCACCTACTATTTAAGAACAGTTTGGGAAGTAGAGAATTGTAGCCGGTTGCCATTGATATAGTGAAACGGGAACTAGTTTAGTAACACTTGAATGAGAGTATTAGGCTGTAACACCATCTTTAGAGTGGAGGGCTTGAACACCTGATTTAGAGTGGAATCCCTGGTATAGTCCCGAGTTGCCAAAGGAGAGGCGAGGGAATCTGTTGTTTCAATTGAATTCTTTTTTGAAGAAACCTGTGCAATTGGACTCCCAAAAACAGGACTTGGTTATTGTTGAATCTCGGATTTTGATGATGAAGTCAAATGTAAATTGTTTAATCTAATCTATATGTTGAGAAAAGTGTACAGAATTAACTACGATAGCAGTAAGACATAAAGCAGGGGTTGCCGAAGTCAAGTTCGAGATCTCATTGGGAGTTCGTCGGAAGTCCGGACGTTCGTCGAAAGTTCTGTCAGAACTAACCGAGAAGTCCAGGAGCTTGCCAAAGAAGCTTGTTGGAACTTGCCAAGAAGATCGTCGTAAAGTCCAGGAGCTTGCCAGGAGTCCACCGAAGCATTGCCGAGAGTTCGTCGGATGTTCGCCGAAAGTACGCTGGAAGCTCCCCGGAAGAGCAATTGACGCACTAGAACAAGGAGTACTATGATCATATCTTAAGTATCATAGTTAGAGAGTAAATTAAGTTAGGATTAGGAGGTAATCCCACTAACTTAATTAGGGGACCAACTGGGCCCTTGATAGGGCTGAATTGGGCCGAATGGAGCAGCCCATTCAGCCCTTGAATTCCTAGCTGGCGATGGCACCGCTTGGGAGACTCAGTCTCCCAGGAATTCTAGGTAGTGGTACCGTCCCTGTCAGGTGGTGGTACTACCGATAGTTAATGCTGCCAGTGGTGGTACTACCGGTAGTTAATGCTGCCAGCGGTGGTACCACCCTTGTCAGGCCGTGGTACCGCCGGAGCTCGGTCTTCAAGCTCTGTCAGGTGGTGGTACCGCCCAGACTAGGCGGTGGTATTGCCTAGTGTCAGGTGTCAGGCGGTAGTACCACCCGGTAATGGCGGTGGTACCGCCAGGACCCCGAAAATTTAGGATTAGACACTTTTTTGCTCCAATTTTGAAGCCTTTGGGGCCTATAAAAACCCCACCCTTTTCTGCATGAAAGGGCACGAAACCTATTGGCATAATATTGAGTTCTTGAGCCTTAAAGTGTTGTAAAAGTAAAGAGTTCTCCTCCTTCATCTCTTAGCCTTGTAACCATCCAAGAAAGAGGAGTGAGACTTGTAAGGGTTGTCTCCTAAGCCCGG
>LVTN01002129.1:0-18061 GCA_001649415.1 Musa itinerans | reverse complement strand
GGCGCATCGTCCTCTTGTGCGGCCTATTGCCCAATCGGCCAGTTGACTCCGCAACTCCGATGTCCTTGGCGCAATATCCGCTCTTCTTGGCCCGATGCCCGAATCCACGACCCGAAGCCTTCTGTCGACCGTTCCACTAGCTCGACGTCCAATCTTCTGACATATTCCTCCGGCACAACATGATTCTTCCTACTTTAATTGTCTCATCCTGATCGAAGCATCCTGCGTCACTCAAAACGTAGATTAAAACATAATCACATATCAAGTGGTTTCATCATCAAAATACGAGATTCAACAAAAAGAGGAGTGAAAATTGTAAGGGTTGTCTCCTAAGCTCGGCAAAAGGAGAAAGAGCTGTTAAAGGTGGTTGGCCTTCACCTATTGAAGGAAGTCCTGTAGTGGACACCAGAGACCTCGTCGGAGGAGGAATCCGAAAGTGGATATAGGTCACATTGACCGAACCACTCTAAAACTCAGTTTACATTTACTTTGTGTAATTTACTTTATTGCAAACCTCCTTAATCTTCTCTTGTACTTTTACGGAAGCTTTCAAGTTCAACTTCTCTCCGAAATTGATTGAATCGAAACCATTTTCGTCGGAATCAATTTTAAATAAAATGAATAATTTTCTGAAATCGTAAAAGTTTTCCGCTGCACTAATTCAGCCCCCCTCTTAGTGCCGCTCTTGATCCTAACAGTTATGACTCGTAATAACTACGTACTTGTTGCTAATGCACAACATTAGTAGTTGCTTGTTGCGTAACATTAGTAGTTACTTGGCTGATAACAAAGTGGTTGGTTGTCGACTTGTCTAATAGTTGCGTGTCCTCGAACCTACCTCGACTCGGGCTCAACTCATCAAACTACAGAAGAGGATTTAGCTATAGGTATAATAGAAGGAAGTGGGTAACCTTTCCACTCACTACCGAGCCACATTAGTAGTGTCTTGGCTATTGCCCTAGGTATGCCAAATTCAGCAAGATAGTTGCCAACTGTGGTGCCTGTATTGAATTCAATTCCTTCACTAAGGTGCCTGTATTGATTTTCACTCCTGTAGGTTCAGCTACCTCTGATTCTCTGTACTTGGCTTGCTCTTGGACATGACAGGTTAGACTTGAAAGTAGGCGAAGAAGAAGACACTACAAAGGCAAAGAAAGTAAATAAAAAGAAAGTAGGCAAAAAACGAAACTACTTCTCATCCTGATCTTACTCTTCTCTTGTACTAAAGCAAGAAAGAAGAATTGATTTGTGGCCAGACAAAATTAGGACTCTGTTTTAGAGTTATAATGTATTTATTATGAGTTATGTGTTTTGGAGCTGGGGGTGTAACATGTTCCTAGGCAATCTCATTCTTATTTGATAGTCGCGGTTGGGGAAGCAAGAGAAGACATAAAGTATCTCGGGCGAAAGGATGCTACCCGTGCTACTACTACCAGGGCAGCTAGTCAACTCAACTCAATTGAATTCTTAACTTCCACTATGAAAGGAGAGGTTGGGTATCCAGAATCAACAGTTCCAGTTCTAAAGTTAGGTTAAGACGTGGGAAGTAAAGGTTCGGAAATGGTAAGTCCAGGGAGTTCTATTGTACTAGGGAAAGGGTAAGTTCATTCTTTGACTACAATATGATCTTTTGCGCAAGAAATAAGTAAACTAGTGGCTCGGACAATTCTAGTTCCGCCAGATAAGTAACAAGTTGACTTAGCCTAGCCCTGTATTATAGGCAAAAAAATACCATTTAAAGCGAATTCCACGCCAATCACATTAAAAATAGATACTGATTTAAAAAAATAAATTTTTAACCTTATTCTTACTGCTTCTCTTGTAGATCCGACAAAGACAGATGACACTGGCAAGGAAGCACTAACTAAGTTCAAAGAATATTAAGTTGAAGGTCAGGGGCAGAGACAGATGTACGAGGTGTATGACCCATATTCCGCATCTGACTAAAGAATTTCACTCACTAGCCTTGTTGTCTCCCTTTCCTCTCTGCCCCTACTGCTGTTACTAGGCTTCTTAACTACTGTAGCAACTAGGCAAGCAAGTATTTATGTTACTCCTTAGCAACATTGCCTTAGCCACTAGGCAACTATAGGCAATATTTCTTTTCCTTACTTTAGTTTCAGAAGCTGCTTTTTTAATAGAATGCCCAGCTCCTGTTCTTGTTCGATCTGTAAGTACTGAGTTTAGCCTAGCAGTGGATAGTTGGTTCTTCACTTCTTCGTAGGCATGGGTTGGGTGCTTGAGAAGACAAGGCCAGGCAATTAAATAAGTGTCGAGTTTGGTATGGCGCCGAGAGAGAAGCTGTCCGGGGGTATTCAATATAGAACCAGTCCTATCCCTGTGCTCTTAACTCACCCCAGTAACTCACGTTTTCCCGTGTTTTTTTTATAGCACCTGGTTTCCCTACTAGAGAATCCCAATTTCAAGAAAAGTTGACTAAAACCCATGTTTTTTATAGCAACCCAGTTTTGTGAACCCTCAAAGAATGCTTTTTTTACTAAATCTCGGGTTTTTTAAACGCAAAGATATTTTTCCTACTAGCGAGGTCCATTTCTAGGATTTTTTTCATCAACCCCGTGCAACTGGGCTCCTATCGTATAACAGTTAGTTGGCTCATAGCAAATAGGTAAATGGGATAGGATTTTTGTTCGGATGGAAGTCAACTCGTATCTATTCTTTGGGGGCGAGTTTAGTCTAGTAGTTGCTTGTCGTCTTGTCTGCTTATCAGGTTTCAAATTCACTATTTCATTATGCTAAATCAGATCTTTTAAGTGCTGATGAACCTGATCTAGCTTATTTGCTATCAAAAAACAAGTCTAGCTTCTGTACTTGATGACTGGAACAATATTTGATGATTCTTCAACCGAGTAGTGGTGAGGATGTAGGCGCTTCGCTTAAAGTAGTTTAGGACGGTTGAAAGTTTGGCTGTAGTTCAAAGTAGATAGTAGCCCACAGAGCTGTAACCTCACACAGAAGCACCAAAAGAAAAACACTCCACTTGAACCGTGCTGTAGGGCAGTCAAACATTCCTTATAGTTATAGTGCGCATAGCATAGAGGAATGAAATCTATCGAGCAGTTAATAAGAGTGGAATACTATATAGTTAATAAGAGTTGAATACTGATATCTATTACAAACTAGTAGTTGACTAACTAATGGATCACACTGGGAACCTAAAGATACAGTGCCAGGAAAGCTATGTACTTGTTTCTATCATCCCTAGCTCTAGCTCCATCCTATAAACTCTACGACAAGCAAGGTCTCGAACCGCTCTAATACAAACTCAACTCGGGATTGAAGTCGAACAGAAACATAATTTCTCACTTTTGATACTGAGTCAACAAAGAATGAAACAACTCTCACTGACGATGAATACAAGAACTCACCGGGCCGGGTGCAACTAATTCACTGAGTGCTTCAAAGCCAGATCCTGCTCTAACAGCTTCATTTCCTAATCCTTACTCTCCACTTTCTGGTCTTGCTGCCAACACAGAAGGAGTCCTGTATTAAGGGTTTGTTAATAGCACTACTAGGCGAAGGGTTACCCCTATCTATTATACACCTAGGCAGGCGGGGAGGGGAACTCCAATGATTCTGTTTCTTCACTAGCTTCTTTACCTGTCGACTTGCCCGTTGTCTGCTCATAACTCTAAAACAGTAGTAGCTTGTCGACTTACACTTATTAACACAGCTTGTCTCTTACTTTCGAGTTTAGTATCAAGGTTAAGGGCTGCAAAGTGAGTCGTCAAGAATAAGTCAGTAACACTAATAAAACAAAGAGAGGCGATAAAGAGGGTTGTAATCAGAGTCAGAGAGATATGAAATGAAAAGAGAAGAGTCCGTAGAAAGATAAGAAGCTGCAAGCGAAGCGGGAATAGATGCAGTGCGAGGATCAGCTGTTCCTGTTCTAGGATCTGAGGCTGTGATTGTTAATGATGTTTCTGTTCTTGGTGAGGAGTAGAGAGAAAGAAGCTCTTTAAGTTGAAGAATGGCTACTAGGCGGATTAAGGGAAAATTGTCTTACTTGCTTTGAAGCTTTGGGAGAGTAAGTATTCCAATAAGAAACAGAATCTTCCGCTGTGCGAGTCAAGTCTTGTTCTGGGAAATCATCTAGTACGGGTTTTTCATCAAAGGGATAGTAAGGATCAGTTGACAGATCTTCAGCAAAAGAATCAACTAAAGACATCTCTAGACAAGTAGTAAGTGAGAAATAGTTAAAGACATCTATAAACAAGTAGTAAGTGAGATATAGCGAGTAAGGAAGCTTTGCAGTGAGATATTCTATTTTCTTATAAATAAGTGAGATATTATATTCTATTAGAATTCTATTAGGAGGTGACTTCTTTTCTAGATACGCTCTCTTCAACAAGAGCAAGGGCGCCCGTGGCATCTAGAGTTTCGGTTCTTCAAGTGAATGAGTGGAATCTGTGCTAGGAAATGAGGATGATGTTCTTTGTAAAGTAGAAAGTCCAGGTGTTGGCGAGGAGATTGGAAGAAGCTAGATCAGGATCATCAGCAGTGAACAGATCTGCCGCAGTGCGCCAAGGAACAGAACCATAAGCAGAATTATAGGAACAGGGTAGTTAATTAGATCTATGCCAGCTATAATCACAGGAACAAGATCTTAGCGGTAAGGAAATTAAGAAAGTATAGTTCGAGTTGAAGACCGGTAGTACTTGTTCTTGAACACAGGACTTGGGCAACTAATACTTCTTTCACCCTGCTGGCAACAGTTAACTTCCTGCTGTGACTAAGTATGCGACTTATTTCGGGAGATTGGAATCGGTCACTAGCTTGGTCTAACGTAGTTGCTTGTTGAATGAAACAAGTACTTTTTACGAGTAAACCATTGACTTTGAAGCGCTAACGGATAGTAGGGAATGGCCAGTAACAGTACTTGTGTCAATTCCTGTAGTTTCAATTGAAATAGAAGAATTAGCCTGGCATAGAAACAAACAAGTAAAGACCCAGCTCCAGAGCCCCTGTTTCTTACCTTGGAGTTGGAGTGGAATGATTACTTTTTAGTTGAGGTCAAATCTGTACCGGCTCTTTTTAAGCAAAGTTGAGCTCGTAAATCCATAAGTGACTTTCGAGGAATAATTCCAGAAGCCCTTGGCGACTCTAAATAAGATGTTCAAGCCTTAAACGAGTAGAAAAGAAAGATATTGTTCACGAGTTGTATCCTACTAAGTTGGTGTCACTATTAATAATAAGATATAATTTAGATGAGTTTCCTCGACTTCTTCTAGTTACAGTGGAATCCTCAGTTTCATACGTCTACTGGTGTTGGCATCAGGCAAGAATCAATTCCTTCTTGAGCGCCTAAGTACTGATTGTCTGTCTACAAGAAAGCACTAAAAAGATGATTCAAGTGGGAAATCCTAATACTCTAGATCCGGTGTTCTAGTGAGAAAGTCAAGTGTTGGCGACAAGTTCCCTTCACGTAGAGGGCGGGGCAGAGTCCTGTATTCGAGCGTCAGTCAATAGTTGTTCTAGAGTTATGAGTAAGCACTTGAACCCGCAACATTAGTTTAGTAGTTGCTTGGCTGTAGCCAGAGGTAGAAGATAAGGTAGATAAGCAAGAGGTAGAGGGGCAATCAATAGTTATGAAAAGGTAGATTAATATAGTTGCAAGAGTTAGATGAGATGAGCTGCTCTGTCACATTCCTATTATTGCTATAAAAAAATATACATTCCTAATATTACTATAAAAAAACACGGGGTTTAGTCAACTGCTTCTCTTGCCCATGTTTTATAGGAGAAAAATTCATTATAAGGCTAGTTTCCTTGTTTCAATATGTATTTCCCATAAAACTACTGAAGTGATGTTAGTGCACTTGATTTAGTGCACTTCTGATTCAATGATGTATTTATTGGTGAATTAGTGCACCGATAAAAATTACGGTTGCGATTCTAAATCTTTTAAAATTGATAAAAAACGTAACCAAGAAATCGTATTGAGAAGATGTCGACTTAAAGTAAATGAACAATGCAGAGGGCATCTAAGTAAAGAAAGAAAGCAATAGGGAAAGTGCACACCAGATTTATAGTGGTTCGGTTGTTATGACCTACGTTGACTTTCGATTCCTCCTCCGTTGAGATTACCGACCTCCGCTAATGGTCTTCCTTCAATAGGTGAAGACCAACCATCTTCTTACGATATTTTCTCCTTTTTCAGGTTTAGGAGGTAACCTTTACAAACCTCACACCTCACTTAAATGATCATAAGACTTAGAAAGGGAGGAGGAGGACACTTAGCACTTTTATAATACTTTAATATTTTCTTCACACTTTATTGCTGTCTCATGCAGAAAAGAGTAAGGTATTTATAGGCCCCAATGACTTCAAAATTGGAGTCAAAAAGTGTCTCATCCTTGGTTTCTGAGATATTGACGGTACCACAGCCAGTATTGGGTGGTACTACTACTTGACGCTCTAACATTGGATAGTACCACCGCCCAGTCTAGCGGTACCACCTGACAGAGCCTTAGAGACTGGGCTCTGGTGAGACCACCGCTTGATAGGGCAGTACCACCACTTGGCAGCATTAATTGCCGAAGGTACCACCAGCTAGACCACTTGGGAGGCCGAGCCTCAAGCGGTTCCACCGCTTGGCAAGACTCCAAGTGGCCGAGTGGGCCTTCCATCCGGCCCAACTCAACCTTGTTTTGGGCTCAATTAGCCCTTAATTGAGTTAGTGGGATTGCCTCCCAATCCTAACTCAATCTAAGTTCTAATTATGACAATTAAGGCATTAACTAAGCAATCTTTATCCGGTATATTAATTGTTCTTTCGGCGAAGTCTCGATGAACTTTCGGTGAACTCTCGACAAGCTTTTAGTGAACTCCTAACGAATTCTTGGTGAACACCCAATGAACTCTCGGCGAACTCCTAATGAACTCTCGGCGAACTCCCGACAAACTCTCGGCCAGCTCCTGATGAACTCTTGGCAAGCTTCTAGCACATTGTCCGAATCTTCGACGTATCATCTGATCTTTGACTCTAGCCCAACATCTACTTTATGCCTTATTCATTATCATAGTTAATCTTGCAACACTCTTCGCAACATATGGATTAGATCAATAATTTATCAATTGATTTCATCATCAAAATCTAAGATTCAACAACTCCCCCTTTTTGATGATGACAACCAATTGATGATATAGTTAACCTTAACTCTCCCTATCTATATTCCATATTGAGATAAGACAAACTTGAATTCGAAAGGAATCATGACATTAGAATTTAAGTGAAACAATTTCGATCTCGATCTCTATGATCGAATGCAATATATCAAATCAAAGTTTCATATGTTGTGCATCATTATAATTTTAAATTAAAATATACATAATTCCAAAACATTATATTTCATCCTCATTTCATGCATGATATAAAAAATAAATCAACATAACTTTGGGCATAACATGCATGATGCTAAAACATTAAAATTTTAAGCATACTTCATGCATTAAATCAATATTTTGATCATGATACTATTGAATCTCGGATTTTGATGATGAAAACCAATTGATAACTTTGGGCATAGAAAGCTTTGATTAGGGTAAGGCAACTAAAGCAGGAAGAATCATGTTGGGCCAAAGAGAAACATGTTAGATGATTGGACGTCGAGTCGAAGGATTGGTCAATGTATTGGCAGAAGGCTTCAGGCCATAGGTTCGGGCATCGAGCCAAGAAGAGTGGAAATTATGCTAAGTAAATTGGAGTTGCAAAGGTCAACTGACCGATTGGGCAATTGACCACAAGAGAGAACGATGTGCCGAAGATTCGAACGAAGCGTCGATGAACCAATGACATGCTAGACAATATTTGATTTGCTTTATAATAATTGTCTAGATCAAAGTAGGTTTTAAGTGTGCAGGATTAACTACAATATCGATCAAGACATAAAGCAAAATAAAGTCCCGGAGTCAAGAACGAGATTTCATTGGGAGTTCGAGAGTTCGTCGGAAGTCCAGACGTTCGTCAGAAGTTCTGCCGGAATTGACCAAGAAGTCTAGGAGCTTGCCAAACAAGCTTGTCAGAACATATTAAGAAGATCGTCATGAAGTCCAGGAGCTTACCGGGAGTCCGCTGGAACATTACCGAGAGATCTTCAGAAGTTCGCCGAAAGATCGCTGAAAGCTCGTTGGAAGAAACCTAGACTTACGGACTTATTTAGCTTAGTGAATGTCTTAACATTTATAGTTAGCACATAATTAAGTTAAAATTGGGCCAACTCAATTAGGGGTCAATTGGGCTCAAATTTGGGCCATGTTGGGCCAAGTGAAAGGCCTAAACAATGACCCAATAAGTGGCACCATCGTGGCACAGTCTCTGAGACTGTGTCAGGCGGTGGTACTACCAGGTTGGGTGGTGGTATCACCTCAACACAGTCTCCGAGAGACTGTCAAGCAGTGGTACCACTAGATTGGGTGATGGTACCGCCTAGTGTTAGTGTTGTAGGCGGTGGTATTGCCCAGCACAACTAGTCGTACCGCCAGTACCCTGAAAACAGGGGATGAGACATTTTTAGGCTCCAAGTTTGAATCCACTTGAAGCCTATAAATACCCCTCTTCATCCCTGGTTAACGCACACAAGCATAGAGAATTTAAAAGTCGGAAAACGCTGTAGTAATCACTTGAGAGATCCCCTCCTCTCTAAGTTTAGAATTCTGTTTAGAGAGGAGTGAGTGCTTGTAAAAGGTTCTCTCCTAAACCTATGAAAAGGAGAAGAGAGATGTAAAAGGGTAACTGGTCTTTGACCATTAAAGGAAAACCGTTAGTGGATATCGGTGGCCTCGACGGAAGAGGAATCGGGAGTGGATATAGGTCATGACGACCGAACCACTATAAATTCTAGTTTACATTTCTATTATTGTCATTTACTTACTTTACAATTTCTTCACTTCCTCCTTACTTGGCTTTCACTATCCTTACGAACAAACATACTTTCAAGTTATCTTCCGAAGATCGATTTTTGATTTACAAAGATTTTTGAACTAATGCTGTTTTTATCTGCTTGACTAATTCACCCCCCCTTTTAGTGCTGACTCATTCCTAACAGTTGGTATCAGAGCCATGTTATTTCTCGTTTGGTTTAACACCTAAGAGAAATAACTCTTTTTGGCTTTCAAGAGGGTTTTCTATCATTTGTCGTCCCATGTTCAATGGGACGAACTACACATATTAGAAAACTCGAATGAGAGTTTTCTTGCTTTCTTTGGATTTAAATTTATGGAGTATTATAGAAAATAGCTTTCAAAAGTCTTCTACTCAAATGAACGAATGGAATGATTTGGAGAAGGAAACTTTTTCTTTAAATGCTAGAGCTATGAATGCTCTATTTTGTGTCTTAGACAAAAATGAATTCAATTGGATTTCTACTTGTGAAACGATTTTCGATATTTGGCATACTCTTGAAATCACACACGAAGGCATAAGTAGGGTTAAAGATTGTAAAGTAACTCTTTTAATGCGTAATTTTGAATTATTTTATATGAGACCAAGCGAAACCATTGGAGTCATGTACACCCATTTTACGGATGTCGTCAATGGTTTAAAAGCACTTGGTAAAAGTTTTTTGAATCTTGAACTTATTAATTAAGTTTTACAATCTCTTTCAAAAAATTGGGATTCGAAAGTAACTACAATATAAGAGACAAAGGATTTAAATAAATTTTCACTTGAAGAACTTATCAGGTCTTTGATGACCTATGAAATGACTTATGTGGCACTTGACGAACTTGAGAACAACCTTCCAAAGAACAGGAAGGATTTGACACTTCGAACAATGGAATACCACTTGAGTGATAACTCAAGTGATGATGATGACTTTGAACTTCTCACTATAAAATTTAAAAAGTTCATGAAACAAGAATTAAAGAATAAAAAAGAACTAAAAAAAAAAGTTGCCAAAGAAGAAGAAAGTATTCAAGGCGGCTTGGGATGAATCGAGCTCATCCGATTACGAGAAGCAAACCGATGAAGACGAAACAATGAACTTCGCTTTGATGACTCTTGATAATGAGGTAAACAACTCAAACGAAACTCCTTTACTTTATTTTGAAATTACTTAATGATTTTTCATGAGTTGTTTCTAAATTAGTTAATAAAAAAATAAAAAATAAAAAATGTAAAAAATTATATCATGCTTCTTTTTATTTTAAAAAAATGATCATAAAAATTACATATTGTATGATAAAGGAATAAAATGTTAGATTTAAATCTAATGATAATCCTATGTATATTTTTAAGAAGAAGTAACATGTATCTTGATGATTTCCGATTTTGATTTATGTCTAATGAAACCATGCTTGATGTCTTAATGAAAATGTTAAGAGGTTTGATATCATGCTTAATGAGTTTATAGTTTAAAATTATGCATGTTGTACCTTAAAAATATAAAACCATGTTTTGGTATCATGCCCAAAGTAATGATGCATAATGAACATGCTTAATGAGTTTATATTTCAAAATTATGCATAATGATTCTAGTAATTTATGGCTTATTGATCTTTGCTGTAATGGAAGTTGTTTTTTCAGTTTTAAACATGATGCATGTTTTGATTTGGTATAAATGACAAAGGTATGCTTGTATGAAATAAAAAGGAAATACATTTATCCTTAAAAACTTCACAATCCCTACCTTATTGAGTTTTCAAAAAGAGATTGATGAATCTATTTGTAGATTGAAGATTTTATATGCATGAATTGAGATCTTGTTCTCCAACGATTCTTTTTGCTATTCACTAAAAAGGAGACTTATTCTAATAAAAACCATGATATGTTACTTGATATCTTGATAATTTATGACTTGAGTTTTGTTATATATTATTCCCCTCTTCCTTCTTATTTACAATGACGAAGGGGAGAAAGGAAATTACTAGCATTTCAAGAGATCGAAAAATCTCTTTATTTTATTTTGAATCTCTTGAAAGGGACTTTGTTGAATTGACAAATTGAATGAGTTGAAAATGATAATGAATGATTTTGAAAATAAATGATTGTATCATGTTTGATGATTTTACATTATGCTTGATGATTTGAAGTGATGTTGGTTTAAAAATATTTATTCAAATGCATGAATCGATAATCTTTTTGTCAAATGAATCATGATTTTTCTTGTGAATTCTTGGAATTATAACTTGAGTCTTCTTTTTGAATCAAGATCGTTTCCTATCACGCTTTCTATTTACAAAAAAAGAAATTTATAAAAAATGATATATGGTCTTTTGACATTCATGACTTGATTCTTCATCTTTGTTATTTATCTTTGTCATAATTTGAAGATTGAAGTAAAGAGAATTGAATTGCACTATTGTATTGTTATTCCCCTCTTTTTGCTAATGACAAAGGGGGAGAAAGAATTGCTAACATGCACATCTCGAAAAGAGGCAAACAGGCTAGCTTGCTTATCTCAAAAGAGAAGCAAAAAGTGCTGCTATCTTGCAAATCTCAAGAGAAGCAATGTTGCTAAGTTACACATTTCAAGAAGATGTACAAATAGTCCATCTTACACATATCAAAAGATGTAAAATTTTGCTAACTTTCATATGTGTAAAATTTGATAACTTGCATACTATAAAATGATATAAATTTGCTAGCTTGCATGTTCTAATATGATGTAGAACTTGCTATCTTGAACATCACCAAGAATTGCTAATTTGCAATCTCATGAGAAGTAGAAGTGCTATCTTGCCGATCTCAAGAAGTGAAACATGCTAATCTTGCAAAATTTACAAACTTGCAAAACTTAAAATTATTGCTAGCTTGCATGTAAAATGATGTAAAATTTTGCTAGCTTGCGCTTTGCTAAGGAAGCAAAAATTGCACTTCTCAAAAGAGAAGAAAGAAAATTACTTGCTTGCATTATGAAACTTAAGATTATATTGTAATGATTTGTAACTTGACAGTTGTACTTCTCTTTTTTATTGATGATAAAGGAGGAGAAGTTATGATGACAATCATATATGGAATTATGTTCTTGGATATTTTGATTATGCATGAGTTTATGTTGCATGCAATGATATGATTAATTGGGTCCTTCAATATTCATGATGCATGCAATGGTGAAATACTTATAATTTTATGAGTTATAAAGTTCTATCAATATGGCATATTGATAGGGAGAGTTAAGGTTAACTCCGTCATCAATTAGTTATCATCATCAAAGGGGGAGATTGTTGAATCTCAGATTTTGATGATGAAAACTAGTTGATAATATTTATGATTTCATCTGCGTTTTGAGTGACATAAGAAGCTTTGATCAGGGTAAGACAATTAAAGCAGGAAGAGTCATGTTGGGCCAGAGAGAAACATGTCAGATAATTGGATGTCGAGCTGAATGATCGGTCGATGTATTGGCAAAAGGCTTTGGGCTATAGGTTCGGGCATCGGGCAAAGAAGAGCAAAAACTGCACCAAGTAAATCAAAGTTGCAGAGGTCAATTAGCCGATTAGGCAATAGGCCGCAAGAGAGGAATATGCGCCGAAGATTCGAACAAAGCATCGATAAACCATGACATGCCGAATAACATTTGATTTACTTTGTAATAATTATCTAGATCGAAGTAGGTTTTAATTGTGCAGGATTAACTATGATAGCGATTAAGACATAAAGCAAAATGAAGTCCCAGAGTCAAGAATGAGATTTCGTTGGGAGTTCAAGAGTTCGTCGGAAGTCCGGATGTTTGTTGGAAGTTCTACCGGAATTGACCGAGAAGTCCAGGAGCTTTCCAAAGAAGCTCATCGGAACTTGCCAAGAAGATCGTCATGACGTCCAGGAGCTTACCATGAGTCCACTGAAACATTATCGAGAGATCGTCGGAAGTTCGCTGGAAGATCGTCAAAAGATTATCGGAAGCTCGTCGGAAGAAACTAGAATTACGGACTTATTTAGCTTAGTGAATGTCTTAAAATTCATAGTTAGCACATAATTAGGTTGGAATTGGGACAACTCAATTAAGGGTCAGTTAGGCCCAAATTTAGGATATGTTGGGCCAAGTGAAAGGCCCAAACAGTGACCCAACATATGACATCATCGTGACACAATCTCTGAGAGACTGTCAGGCAGTGGTACCACCCAGTGGCAGGGTGTTAGGCGATGGTACTGCTAGACTAGGCGGTGGTACCGTCCAGCACAGCTAGTGGTACCACCAGTACCTTGAAAACTAGGGATGAGATATTTTTAGGCTCTAAGTTTGAATCCACTTGAAGCCTATAAATACCCCTCTCATCCCTGGTTAACACACACAAGCACAGAGAATATAAAAGTGGGAAAACGTTGTAGTAATTACATGAGAGATCCCCTCCTCTAATTCTAAGTTTAGAATTCTGATTAGAGAGGAGTGAGTGCTTATATAAGGTTGTCTCCTAATCCTGTGAAAAGGAGAAGAGGGATGTAAAAGGATAGTAGGTCTTCGCCCATTGAAGGAAGATCGTTAGTGGATGTTGGTGGCCTCGACGGAAGAGGAATCGGGAGTGGATGTAGGTCATGACGATCGAACCATTATAAATTCTAGTTTGTATTTCTATTATTGTCATTTACTTACTTACAATTTCTTCACTTCCTCCTTAGCTTTCACTACCCTTACGAACAAACACGCATTCAAGTTATCTTCCGAAGATTGGTTTTTGATGTACAAAGATTTTTGAACTGACGATGTTTTTATCCATTGCATTAATTCACCCCCCCTCTCTTAGTGCTGACTCATTCCTAACAATTGGTATCAGAGCCATTTCTCGTTTGGTTTAACACCAAAAAGAAATAACTCTTTTTAGCTTTCAAGAGGGCTTTTCTATTATTCGTCCTCCCATGTTCAATGGAATGAACTACACAGATTGGAAAACTCGAATGAGAGTTTTCTTGCTTTCTTTGGATTTAAATTTATGGAGTATTGTGGAAAATGACTTTCAAAAGTCTTCTACTCCAATGAACGAATGGAATGATTTGGAGAAGGAAACTTTTTCTTTAAATGCTAGAGCTATGAATGCTCTATTTTGTGCCTTAGACAAAAATGAATTCAATCGGGTTTCTACTTGCGAAACGGCTTTCGATATTTGGCACACTCTTGAAATCACACATGAAGGCACAAGTAGGGTTAAAGATTGTAAAGTTAATCTTTTGATGCGTGATTTTGAATTATTTCATATGAAACTAAATGAAACCATTGAAGACATGTACACCCATTTTATGGATGTCGTCAATGGTTAAAAGCACTTGGTAAAAGTTTTTCGAATCTTGAACTTGTTAATTAAGTTTTATAATCTCTTTCAAAAAATTGGGATTCAAAAGTAACTGCAATATAAGAGACAAAGGATTTAAATAAATTTTCACTTGAAGAATTTATCGGGTCTTTGATAACCTATGAAATGACTTATGTGGAACTTGACGAACTTGAGAACAACCTTCCAAAGAACAGGAAGGATTTGGTACTTCGAACAATAGAATACCACTTGAGTGATACCTCAAGTGATGATGATGATTTTGAACTATTAGGATCAAGAGTCGGCACTAAGAGGGGGGTGAATTAGTGCAGCGGTAAAATCACGTCAGTTCAAAACTTTATGTATGATAAAATTCGTTTCCGACGAAAACCATTTCGTAAATATCTTAACTTGAAACACGTTCGTAAATGTATTGAAAGCAGTAAGCTATTAAAGAGGTTTACAGTAAAGATAAGTTGCTCAAAGTAAAATGCAAACCAATTTATAGTGGTTCGGTCATCGTGACCTACATCCACTTCGCCGATTCCTCTTCCGTAGAGGCCACCGGCATCCACTATTAATCTTCTTTCAATGGGCAAAGATCAACTATCCTTTTACACCCCTCTTCTCCTTTTCATGGGTTTAGGAGACAACCCTTACAAGCACACACACTCCTCTCTTATAGAATTCTAAACTTAAAGTGGATGAAGGAATTTCTAAAGAGATTGCAGCAACGTTTTCTTACTTTTAAACTCTCTGTGCTTGTGTATATTAACCAAGGATGAGAGGGGTATTTATAGGCTTCAAGTTGATTCAAACTTAGAACCTAAAAACATCTCATCCCGGGTTTCCCGGGCACGGGCGGTACCACCGCCAGTGTCAGTCTGACACTGACATTGCATTAGGTAGTACCACCACCTGACAAAGCTCGGAGACCGAGCTCTGGCGGTACCACCGCTGGCAGCATTTGCTGTCGGCAGTACAACCGCCCAGTCTGGGCGGTACCACCGCCCAAACGACCTGGGAGACAGTGTCTCCCAAGCGGTGCCACTGCCTACTAGGCTTTCAGCATTCTGGTTGGGCCTTGAATTTGGCCCAAACCAGCCCAATTTCGGGCCCAATTGGCCCCTAACAGAGTCGATGGGATTATCTCCCAATCCCAACTCTAATTATGTGCTAACTATAATTCCTAAGACATATTCTAAGCATTCTAGTTCCGGTACGTCAATTGCTTCTTCCGACAAGCTTCCGGCGATCTTCCGGCAAACTTCTGACGAACTCCCGGTAATATTCCAGCGGACTCCCTACAAGCTCTTGGACTTCATGACGATTTTTTTGGCGAGTTCCGATGAGCTTCTTTGGCAAGCTCCTGGACTTCTCGGCAGAGCTTCTGACGAACGTCCGGACTTCCGGCAAACTCTTGAACTCCCAATGAAATCACGTCCTTGACTCTGGGACTTCATTTTGCTTTATGCCTTGCTATCATAGTTAATCCTGCACATGTAAAAACACATCGAGATAATTAATCCTAAGCAATTAACTGAGTTGTCCGGCATGTCATTGGTCCCTCGACGCTTCGTCCGATTCTTCGGCGCATCGTCCTCTCGTGCGGCCTATTGCCCAATCGGCCAGTTGACTCCGCAAATCTGATATCCTTAGTGTAATATTCGCTCTTCTTAGCCCAATGCCCGAATCCATGGCCCGAAGCCTTCTGTCATTATCGCAGTTTACGCAGTTTGCGTCTAAATGTAGTTTGCGTCTAAATGCAGATTGCGTCTAAGTGCAGTTTGCATCTAAGCGCAGTTTGTGTCTAAGCTCAGTTTGCGTCTAAGCGCAGTTTGCGTCTAAAATGCAGTTTTACGTCTAAACTCAGTTTATGTTTAAAACGCAGTTTTACGTCTAAACGCAGTTTGCGTCTAAACTCAGTTTACGTCTAAAACGCAGTTTTGAAAAGATCTGAACTTAGAAACTCGTTCGTAAAAGCGCAGGAGACAGTTTGCAGTTGTAGATAGAATCAAAACGTAAACTTAAACTGCAATTTAAAGATCATACGAAAACACCGATTTGCGTTTGAATGCAGATTCGGAAAGATCAGAGCTTAGAGGCTTGTTCGTAAAAGCGCAGAGAGCAGTAGCTATGTGGGAGGTTTGCAGTAATGATAAAGTGCTCAAAATAAAAGCAAACCAGAGATTTATAGTGGTTCGGTCAGTCTTGACCTACTCCACTTTTGGCTTCCTCCACCGACGAGGTTGCCGACGTCAACTAGAGGCCTTCCTTCAATAGGCGAAGGCCAACTGCCCTTTTACGGTTTCACTCCTTTTGACGGGCTCAGGAGACAACCCTTACAGAAGCTTTCTCTCCTCTCTTTACAACTCAAGACTTGAAGAACAGAAAGAGGAGAACTTTTAAATTTGAGCTCTTTAGAATCACAGAAAGGATCAAGAATTCGGTGTGTGTCTCTTTCTTTTCAGTGCTGAATGGGTGGGGTATTTATAGGCCCCAACCCAGTTCAAATTTGGAGCTCAAAACGATCAAATCCCGGAATTCCGGGATCAGGCGGTTGCATCGCCTGACTGCGGCGGTTGCACCGCTTGGCAGAGCTCGAAGACTGAGCCCTGGGTGGTTCAACCTCCTGACATGGGCGGTTGCACCGCCCAGCCAGAGCTCGGAGACCGAGCTCAGGCGGTTCAACCTCTTGTCAGGGGCGGTTGCACCGCCCAGCCAGAGCTCGGAAACTGAGCTCGGG
The DNA here is from genome assembly GCA_001649415.1 of Musa itinerans. Classification (NCBI taxonomy): domain Eukaryota; kingdom Viridiplantae; phylum Streptophyta; class Magnoliopsida; order Zingiberales; family Musaceae; genus Musa; species Musa itinerans. The sequence goes on along the minus strand of LVTN01002129.1, from coordinate 1,110 downwards.
CGGTGCCACTGCCCACCCAGGCGGTGCCACCGCTGGCCAAAGTTCTGGGTCCGAATGGGCTGATCCATTCGGCCTAATTTGTGTCTTTCAGGGGCCCAATTGCCCCAAGATTAAGTTAATGGGATCACTTCCCATTTCTAACTTAATCATTGTGCTAACTACGACTTTTCTTAAGGCATATACTGCAGCTTGCTCCGATGCGTCAATCGCTTCTTCCGGCGAGCTTCCGGCGATCTTCCGGCGAACATCCGACGAACCTTCGACGATGCTTCTGCGGACTTCCGGCAAACTCCTGGACTTGCGACGATCCACTTGGCGAGTTTCGACGAGCTTCTTTGGCAAGCTCCAGGACTTCTCGGATTTGTTCCCGCAGAACCTCCGACGATCGTCTGGACTTCCGTCGAACTCTCGAACTCCCAACGTGATCATAGTCTTGACTCCGGCGCAACTCCTGCTGCATGTCTTACTTTCATCGTAGTTAATCCTGCACACTTAAAACAAAACTTCGATCGAGACAATTAATCCTAAGCAATTAACCAAGTTGTCCGGCATGTCATTGGTCCCTCGACGCTTTGTCCGATTCTTCGGCGCATCGTCCTCTCTTGCGGCTATTGCCCAATCGTCCAGTTGACTCCGCAACTCCGATGTCCTTGGCGCAATATCCGCTCTTCTTGGCCCGATGCCCGAATCCACGGCCCGAAACCTTCTGTCGATACGTCGACCGATCCACCGGCCCGACGTCCAATCTTCTGACATGTTCCTCCAGCACAACATCGTCACTCAAAACGTAGATTAAAACATAAACACATATCAAGTTGTTTCATCATCAAAATACGAGATTCCACAATCTCCCCCTTTTTGATGATGACAACCATTTGATGACGGAGTTAACCTTAACTCCCAGAGTTTAAACAAACTCCCCCTATCAATATGCTATATTGATAGAAACTCTTGGATTCAAAAATCCAAGCAACATGTCATCATAAACGGAGTTAACATTGGTATGTTGATGACAAACCAATGTTATGAGTGCCATCCTGTCTTTCTTGTCTTTCTTGGATTCTAGTCCGGAAGAGGATATATCGTAGGCTTTAAGCATTCTAGTTATTA